>JAODAL010012815.1:0-93834 GCA_025379985.1 Phyllomedusa bahiana
CCGGGGCCCCCCTTTAGAGATGTAGGTAGTCAGGGCCCCCTTTAGGGATAGCTATGTAGCCGGGGCCCCCTTTAAGGATAGCTAGGTAGCCAGGGCCCCTTTCAGAGATAGCTAGGTCGTCAGGGCCCCCTTTAAGGATAGCTAGGTAGCCAAGGCCCTCTTTAAGGATAGCTAGGTAGCCAGGGCCCCATTAGAGATAGCTAGGTAGTCAGGGCCCCCTTTAGGGATAGCTAGGTAGCCAGGGCCCCCTTTAGAGATAGCTAGGTAGCCAGGGCCCCCTTTAGGGATAGCTAGGTAGTCAGGGCCCCCTTTAGGGATAGCTAGGTAGCCAGGGCCCCCTTTAGAGATAGCTAGGTAGTCAGGGCCCCCTTTAGAGATAGCTAGGTAGTCAGGGCCCCCTTTAGAGATAGCTAGGTAGTCAGGGCCCCCTTTAAGGATAGCTAGGTAGCCAGGGCCCCCTTTAGAGATAGCTAGGTAGTCAGGGCCCCCTTTAGAGATAGCTAGGTAGTCAGGGCCCCCTTTAGAGATAGCTAGGTAGCCAGGGCCCCCTTTAGAGATAGCTAGGTAGCCAGGGCCCCCTTTATAGATAGCTAGGTAGCCAGTGCCCCCTTTGGGGATAGCTAGGTAGCCAGGGCCCCCTTTCATATATATATATAATAAAAAAAAAAAAAAAAAAAACAACAAAACAGCCACTTACCTCGCACCTGCTCCGGCTCCCAGCCGCTCCGATCTCCCCACCGGCTCCTGCCGCCCTGCATAGGCGGCGCGGTGATGTGACGTCACGGCGCGCCTACGTCAGCAGTAGGGGCCGGCGCCTGGCAGGCTGAAGGCCTAACACCTTCAGCCTGCCTAGTAGATCAGCGGAGCTCAGCGCTAGTGGCGCTCTGCTCCGCTGACACCGCACAGCCCCGGGGGTGGAGGACCTTAGTCACCGACTCCCGGGCCGGTCTCTGCGCGCTCGGGACACAGGGCCCGGGCGTGCAAAGACCGGATGCGTGGCCGGGCCCCGGGGAGCGACAGCACTGCCTCCGGGGCCCACAGGATCTCGGGGCCCACGCTGTGGGCCAGTACGAGCCTGGTTCGGCGGCTGCACCGCCGGGCCCCGCTCTGTCATGAGGAATAAGGGAGCCTGCTTGCAGCGGGCCCCCTTATTCCACTAGGCCCCATACAGGAGTACCAGTTGTACACCCTGTATGGCGGCCCTGGAAGTTGCCCATTTTTTCTATGTTAACCCCTCTTGTATTTTCACCCACAAAGTTTCCACATCTTCACCTGCTATTGCCTCTTTCACACTTGCCTTCATATCAGTCCTTACATACAGACATACTCCTCCTCGCTTCCTGTTTGCCCTTTCCTTTCTAATTAGATTATCTCCTTAAATGATAACAGCACAATGATGTGAGGAGTCCAACCATGTCTCATCAGCACCAACCACATCAATCTGCTCCTCTAGAACTAGCACCTCAAGCTCCTCCATTTTGCTTGCTAGACTTCTGGCATCTGTGAATAGATACTTTAAATTCCCTTCCAGTTTTACAATTTCAGTCAACGATATGGGATTACATATAACATGTTCATTAGATGGCATGGGATTACATGAGATATTATGGGCACCTATATCTACAATGTTTGTTTGCAACAAAAGGATCTCCTTATTCACTGGTCTAGTCCACCCCCCATAGTCCACTTTTCCACCCATCGATATAGTCTGCCCCCTCTCTAACCTATCTGCCCATGCATTTTCTAGATTGTCCTCCCTCCATCCCTAATTTAAATACTCCCGCACCCTTTCTAGAATTCTCTTCCCCAGCACAGCAGAACCCCTTCCATTCAGGTGCAATTTATCTGTAGAAAGCAGATTGTACCTCAATGAAAAATCAGCCCAGTGCTCTAAGAACCCAAACCCTTCTGTCTTACACCAAGACGTCAGCCATGCATTTAACTCACTGAGCTCACGCTGTCTTTCCTGCGTAGTGCATGGCACAGGGAGTATACCAGAGAACACAACCTTGGAGGTCTCTCGATTCAGCTTGGAGCCTAGTTCTATAAAATTATTGTTTTGGATCCTCCACCTGCCATGTATTCTGTCGTTGGTCCCAACATGAACCACGACATTTGGGTCATCACCAGCCCCTCCCAGTAATTTATCCACCCGGTCCACCGAATCCTAGCACCAGGGAGACAGCAAACTATTCGGTTGAGGTGGTCTTGGCGACAATTTATTCTGTCCATCTTCCTGATTATAGAATCCCCTATAACTACTAACTATAGAAAACAGCAAACTGGCGTCAGCATAAGTGTTTCTTTATTCAAGAATCCTAGAGTACAAAAACTGCAACGTTTCGACCCACAAGGGGGTCTTTGTCAAGCATAAATAAAGTGCCATATACATCCATATTTAAATACAAAAGGTTGTGCTAACAATATGGCCTAAGCCAATAATATCAAAGTTTCTAATGAAAACACTTAACACATGTGTAACTCTAACTTTGCACCAATCCTAATACCCATATAGTGATCGACTACAATATACACCAATCGAATTAAAAGATTCCGGACCAGCAGGATCACTGATCATATCTCCTGAGCGTTCCCAAATATCCAGTGCGCAGGTCAAAGACTCAAGACGTCACTGTTGTGCTAATGCGCATGCTCTATACCATTATTAGAGCGGAGACGGGTTCCGCGCAAACCGCGCATGCCCGTTGCCTACACTTATACCACGCATGCTCTATGCCCACCCTACACAGGAAACGGATACCGCGTGAATCGCGCATGACCGTTGCCAACATTAAGGAGGAGATACATATAATTGACAGTTTACATACAACCCCACACCAATGAGATTCGGCACAACGCCGCAGCGTCAGTCAAATCAACACAAATGTAAGAGGCTAGAGACATCACTATCTTATACTGTAAAGGTACTACTTTAGCAATCAAAGAGCTGACAGCTAAACTCATTATCCCACACGACAGAGCACATAAAGTACCCCACATATAAAGATCAGTAGTACAGCAAGTCAAATGCTCCACTGTGCATACATCTTATCATAGATCCTCATTAAATCATGGTACACAATAAACCCGTAGTCGGATATTGGCATAATCAAAAAAATCAATAGCTGGGGAATCATAATAGGAGATAGATCCGTGATCACGCTTGGTCCTTTATTCCTATAAAAAACACATACATTTTTTTTATTAATGAACACTATAAAACAATTAAAAATATAATATACAATACAAACAAGCACCATACATATATATACACCCGAGAAGATAAGAAATTATATCTTACCAATGTTAAACCAATATTAAAACCCTCCCGGATGCAAAATTTTAACCCAAAAAACCCACTTAAGTTCCTTCTCCTTAGCAATTTCTCACTTTCCCCCCCCTTCTCGGGGGCAAACATGATCTAGACCCTAAACCTTATTGTGAATAGAATGCCCCTTTCCCCCAAAAAATGCTTACCACGGGAAGCCCCAACATATTCTAGAACGTGTCTTATTTTTTGTTTACTCGTTCGCTTATCTCCATCGTCGTTTCACCTACATAAATTAAACGGCACGGACAAGTGATCATGTACACCGCATAAGATGAACGACATGTGTATCCTCTTTAATTTAATGACCACCCCGAGGGGGATGAAGAATAGTCGCCACGTAAAAGATTATTGCAATTACAGCAATTTAGCCAAGGAAAGTTGCCAAATTTTGGGGGTGCAACAAAGGTCTGTTTCTTCCCCCTTTCCAAAAAACAATCTGATCTAACTAATCTGTCACAAAGATTCCTATTCCTACGGTTACATCCCATGGGGGGGCAAAAAATGTAAAAAACGTAACTTTTTTTGCCATTTATAAAAATTAAAAAAGGCCGTCCAGAGGGGATACTTGCGTTGTGAAGCAATTCACATATGGGCGAAATAATCGGGAAATCCAGTACAATGTTATATGCCACAGCGGGGCATAGCCTCCACCTGGACGGGCTATGGAACAGCGGGTAAAGAAAAAGGCGTACCGTTTCGGGAGACTCCCCCCCCTTTGTCAAGCACGTCATGATACCTAAAGAAAAAATAAAACAAAAAGGAGAAAAAAGCTTGCAACACTTAAGAAGACCCTTCCATAATTTGGAAAAAAGGGGATAAAGGGGGGGTATGTTGTCCAAAAAAAACCCAAATCTACAGAAGCAAAATTCCAACTACTGATCCCTCTGTTATAAAAAATTGCAAAGCGATCCCCAAAAACATTTGAAAGGAAATTGAAGATATCTACAGGAAGCGGTCCAAAAAAATCTCTTTTCAATCAAAGTTAAAATATGCTTACTTGCCTTACCGAACACCTATCCTGTTTTGGGTTTCCCAAAAAAGTCCAAAAGTCCCCACAAACCCGCCAGGACGTCCATCGTCTCTGGGATTGGGTCTTTTTTCGACCCTTTGGTAATTGTAGACTCATATTTTACAAAAGACGTAAAAGGGGATGTACATTCCCCAGAGAAAGGCCATTTCTCGTCCTTTGAAGACATTCGAAACTAAGAACATAGACACCTGTCCTTTGCACCTTAGACATTAAATCCCTTTCAAAAAATATTTTTTTTAAGATGGCTCTGCTTAGGGAACCCTTAAAACAAGACATACCCATTTTAAGGGCCATATTAACTTCCTCATGACCCCCTTTTGAATTTGCCCTTACCAGAAATTTTTTTAATTTTGGTGACGATATTTCCCCTCCAATTGAAGGGCACCTCGAGTGGTCGCCACAGTTTCTATTTTACGTAATCTATACACCTTTTTTGAGCGTGAAACGTTTTTAAATCAGATGGTTATAACATTCTCGTTTGGTAAAGGTTTGGTGGATGACGTGTTCTCCTGTGGAAAAGGGACTAAAGGGGTTTTTCTGTTTGTTTAGTTTTCTCAAAAACATTCACCCCCCATTTTTCTCTGCTACCATGGACAACAGCTCCCCAAACCTAAATTGAAATCAAAAAAAACCCCATCGGGGAAACCCCTAGCCCCCGTTTTCCAAACCCACAGAAAAAAAAAATAGTTACACAAAAAAAGTTTCCACGCCCCCAAAATCTTCCATGGGATCCCGGGGGACGTTTCACCAGGGCTAGACCATTTGTTTTTACGAACAGGCTACGCCGAACAGAGGATATCCCATTTACAAGTTTGTCAATAGAGGATATAAGAAAGACATGGAGAAAACAGCTGAAGAGGTAAAAGGGAAAAAAACAAAACTCACTCCATGAACCTAAAAAAAGAATAGAACAGATAGGTTTGTGTTTTACAGTGAACGATAATCACAGTAAAATGATCAAAAGGCCCTTGAGAAACATTCAATATGACAATGATACTAAGTATGGGAGGATATTTAAAAAGAAGCCCCGTTTTATAAGAAAGGGACGCACAGTAGGAGTCAATCATATCAGTAAACTACGTCGTAGTAGCCCCAAAAAGACCTTCTTGAACCCACAACAAAAGGCACCCACCCCTTCACAACGTCAAAAATTTTAACTCCTCATAAAAGGACCAAGGGCCTAAAATCCCACACATGGTGAAAAATAACTTCAAAGTTTCAAACCGCGACACGAAAGCAGTCCCTCTATTTATTAAAGTTTCCCCTGTGGGCAAGGATATGTGGGCAGCAGCCAAGTGTAAAAAATAGACTTTAAAGAACATAATCTAATATCAGACTAGCTAACGCAATTTTTTGAATGAAAATACAGCTGTAGAGAAAGTTGGGGGAAAAAAATGTATAGACACTTCCTCCATAAATCACAATGTCACAGATCTACGTTGGGGCATTCTGCAGGATTTTAAAGGGTATGAGGGTTAACGTAAAACGAACTCCTACAAACGGAGGCCCGGGGGATAACCCGAATAAAACACCCAACGCCCCATGTATTAATAGAACCTCAGCTTTAAAGTGTTTCTGTAATTGTTTTTAATATACTTTGTTTGTGTTTTTTGCACGTGATATAAAGGGAACGCGAAGTATCATACTGCTTGACAAGGGGGAGGAGTCTCCAAAATCGTACGCTCTTTCTTTAGTCCCCCCCTGTTCCATACCCTCCCGGAAGGAAAGCTATGCCCTGCTGTGGCATATAACTTGCTACGGATTTCCCAGGTTATTTCGCCATAGGCAATTTCTTCACAACGCAAGACCCCGCTTGGACAGCTTTTTTTAAATTGTCACAAAATAGTGCAATAAAATTTTAGTTTTTACTTTTTTTGACCCAGGTAATGTGCTTTTAAATGTATGGATACTGGAATCCTTTTAATGGTGATGCATGGGCGATCTATATCTTTTAAAACCCACCAGAATTTTTGAAGTCTTTTCCTAGGTATGACATCTGGGAGTACTAAAATTCTGGAATCTCAGGAAATCCTTTCCATTCCATTTTTGTCTTAAACATCTAGAAATTTCATTTCCAAGGTCACTATATGTAGTAACAAAAGGGATTCGAATATTCTTCTGTCTCTTTTTAGATATAAGAGTTTCCTCTCTATTCACATCTTTCAACGTGGATAACCCCTAGCTACAAATTTTTCCCACATTTCATGAATACGGGTATCAAGTTTATCCTCATCCGAAACCACCCTTCTCACTCTCAATAACTGGCTCCAAGGAAGGGTGTCAATCATATGTTTCGGGTGAGAACTTCTGTATTCTAACAAATTGTTACGATCGGTGCTTTTAACAAACAAATCTGTCTCAATAGAACCCTCATGAATGTATTCCAAGGTATCTAAGAACTGTAAAGATACAACCTTAGTAAACTGCAGACTTGACCTACAATTATTAAGGTAACCATGAAATTGATCCAAAGTCTCTAATGTTCCTGTCCAGATCAAAAATATGTTGTCCATGTAATGCCGCCAGCACAGGACGCGATCCGAGTAAACAGATGGATGAACACATTCCACCTCCAGGAATGCCATAAAAATGTTGGCATAAGTGGTGGCCACATTGGACCCCATGGCAGTGCCCCCTTCTGGAAAAAAAAATTTGTCATTAAAAGGAAATAATTCCTCTCAAGCCATCCCAGAAGGGTGATATAAGGTAAAAACCTTTTGGATGCATCCTGCCCCGGGCAAGCCCACAGACACTGCCCCAATCCTAAAAATGTTAAATTTGACGTGTATAAGACACAAACACAAAGGAGACAAAAAAGAACTGTTTTAGGTAAATCAGTAAAGCATTTTTCTGTATTTTAAAAGTACAAAATGGGCCCTGTACCCTTTTGGGAAGGAGTGGACGTGGCAAATTGACGTAACACTCTATCCAAAAAAAAATGTTGCTAATAATAGAGCCTCTTCCAGATACTATGGGTCTCGTACTCATCCTTTGAGATGTTTTGAGGGGGAATTATTTCCTTTTTTAATGAAAAATTTTTATCCCAGAAGAGGGGCACTGCCATGGGGCCCCAATGTGCCCCAATTATCCCAAACTTTTTTTTAGGAATCCCTAGGCGGAATGTGTTTATCCATCTGTTTACTTGGATCGTGTCCTGTGCTGGTGGCATTATATAGACGACATATTTTTGATCTGGACAGGAACATTAGAGACTTTAGATCAATTTCATGGTTACCTTAATAATTGTGGGCAGGCTGCATTTTTACAAGGGTTTGTGTCTGATCATTCTTTACAGTTTTGATACCTTGGTATACTTTCATATTTTCTTTTGAGACAGATTTGTTTGTTAAAAGCACCGATCGTAACAATTTGTTAGAATACAGAAGTTCTCACCCGAAACATATGATTGACACCCTTCCTTTGGGAGCCATTTTTGGATGAGAAGGGTGGTTTCGGATGAGGATAAACTTGATACCCGTATTCATGAAATGTGGGAAAAAAATTTTACTAGGGTTTCCCCGTTGAAAGATTAATAGAGAGGAAAAATCTTTTATCTAAAAAAACCCCAAAAAATATTCGAATCCCTTTTGTTACTACATATAGTGACCTTGGAAATATAATTTCTAGATGTTTAAGACAGGAATGGAGAATTTTGCAGAAAGGATTTCCTGAGATTCCAAAATTTGCAGTGACTCCTATGATGTCATACCGTAGAAATAGGAATCTTCGTGACAGATTCGTTAGATCAGATTGTTTTTTGAAAAGGAGGAAGAAACAGACCTTTTTTGCACCCCCAAAATTTGGCAACTTTCCTTGTCTAAAAAAATTTCTGTAAAAATTTCAAAACTTTTTCGTGGCGACCCTTCTCCTTCCCATATAGGACGTTCATAAATTACAGAAAAACACAGTCGTTTACTTGCGGTGTACATGACATTGTCCGTCCGTTTAATTTTTTAGGGGAAAGACAGGAATAAAAAAGGAAGGTAAACAAACATAAGAGCACGTTCGTAGACATGTTGGATCTTCCAGTGGCTAAGCATTTTGTGGAGAAAGGTCATTCTATCTCACAATTAAGGTTTAGGGTCATTGATCATGTTGCCCCCCTGAGAAGAGGGGGAGAGCATGAGAAGTTGCTAAGGAGGAAGGAACTTAAGTGGATTTTTGAGTTAAAATCTTTGCATCCGGTAGGTTTGAATATCCTTTTAACATTGTAAAATATTTTCTTTTCTTCCGGGTGTTTTTAAAATGTATGGTGCTTGTTGGGATTGTATATTTTAAAATTTTTAAATTTTTTTATAGGTTCATTAATAAAAAAAAAAGTAGTGTTTTTTATAGGAATAAAGGGCCCCAAGCTGATCACGTCTATCTCCTATTAGGATTCCCCCGCTATTGATTTTTTGATTATGCCAAAATCGACAGGGTTTTTTTGTGTACCATGATTTAATGAGGGTCTATGATAAGAGTTCACATTGAGCATTTGACTTGCTGTACCACTGATATATACGATTTATATGTGGGGGACTTTGGGCCCGTGTTGGATAATGTTTTGCTGCACTTTTGGTTCTAAAGTATACCTTTTCTATAGATAGTGATGTCTCTACCTCTTTAAAATTTTTGTTGATTTTTATGACGCTGCGGGGTTGTTGAATCTATTTGTGGGGGTTGTACAAAAGCTGTCAAATTTTATGTATCTCCTCCCTAATGTTTGGCCGGGTCCGGGGGCATTTTACGCGGTATCCCTTTCCTTGTAGGGTGGGCTAGACAGCGTGGAAAGTGTAGGCAACGGGCATGCGCGGTTTGCGCGGAACCCGTCTCCGCTCTAATTTGGGATAGAGCATTTTACCAAAAAGGACTCTTGAGTCTTTTACCTGCGCACTTTATTTGGGAACGCTCAGGGGGATAAAAGAATTATTTATCCTGCTGGTCCGGAATCTTTTAATTCGATTGGTGTATATTGTAGTCGATCACTATATGGGTATTAGGATTAGTGCAAACTTAGTTACACATGTGTTAAGTGTTTTCATTAGAAACTTTGATATTATTGGCTTAGGCCATATTGTTAGCACCACCTTTTGTATTTAAATATGGATGTATATGGCACTTTATTTATGCTTAACAGACCTCCTTGTGGGTCAAAACTTTGCAGTTTTTGTACTCTGGGATTCTTGAATAAAGAAACACTTATGCTGATGCCCGTTTGCTGTTTTCTATGGATTCTTGGATTTGAGGAATGGGCCTTCCTCTAGCCTGGGCGGTCTGTTACATGTAAAGTGCTTTGAAGGTGGATACAAGAGGACTACAGTGCTGTCCAATCTATTCGTTATTTTGTACACTATAACTACTAACTGTCTTTTCCTACCTGCATTCCCATACCCCCTATTAGTTGGGCTGTTTTTCCAGCTGCAAGGAAACGCAGTATCCACTAGGGATGCCATTTCTGAGACTGATGCCCCAGCATTATCATCCAACTTGGCAAATTTAATAGGAAGCTCAGGAGCAGAAGTGGCCTTCCTTTTCTGCTTCCCTTATAGCTCCCTCTAAACTTAATTAACACAGCTACATGGCTCGTCCTGCTGATCTTGAACTCCACCCCCAACATTTAACCCACTAACTGCTTGCTCAGTTAGAAGCAGACTCCTCTCATATGCTCTCAGTGTTTCATTCTGCTCCTCCAGATCTATAATGAGAGCTTCTAGAGTAGCAACGTGATCACATCTGTCACAGTGGTATTCTCCCTGGATCTCCTGCTCCCGTAGTGCATACATATGGCAGACTGTGCACTGAAGAAAATTGCCAGTCATGCTGTCCATAATCCTGGTACAATAGCAATGAAGATTAAAAAATAAAGGTTGTTTAGATTAAAATAAATAAATAAATAAATTAAGTCTGTTTACTTATCGGTTTTTCACCCCTCTTTTTAACTCCGTTTTTTTAACTCCACTTTGTTTATCCAGTCAGTGAAAGCCAGCTCAGGGAGCAAGCTCAGAAGAGTCCTGCAGTGGAACTTATATCACCTGACAGCAATTAACCCCTCCCCCAATTCAGTGCACAGCAGGTCCATAGTTTTTTTTTAGCATTGGGCCATGAAAATGGGGGGTTGAATTCAGTTTCGCCATTGTTTTTTGGGCTTCAATTTTACAGCGTTCCCCATGTGGTATAAAATGACATAGTAACTTTACTATGCGATCGGTACAATTACAAAAAAAAACAAGTTTTATAGTTTTTTATGTTTTATTACTTTTATACAATAGAGATGCATTTATAAAAAATTGTGTTTTTATGTTGTCCTATTCTGACATACGGAGCGTGTTTTTTGCAGGATGATTTGAAGTTTTTATTACCATTATAGGATGCATATGGTGGTTCGATCAATTTTTATTATGGTTTTTGTGATGCGTTATGAAGGAAATACAGAAATCCTGGTAGTGTTTTTTTATTTTTTACAGTGGTCACCATGAGGTATAAATGACATGCTAGCTTTACTCAGCAGGTCGATATGATTACAGCAATATCCAATTTGTATTTATTGTAATTGCTTCTACACCATAAAAATACTTTTATTCAAAAAGAAAAACACGTTTTTGCATCGCCATAGTCTGAGAGCCATAACCTTTTTTATTTTTCTGTGTTCAGAGCTGTGAAGGGGCTTGTTTATTGCAGGATTAATTGACATTTTTATTGGTATCATTTTTGAAGGGAGAAGGCTTTTTGATTGGTTTTAAATCCGTACTTTGGAAGGCAGGGTGAAGAAAATACTGCAATCCTAGAAGTGTCTTTTTAATTTTATTTTTAACAGGGCTCACCATGTGGTATACATGACAAGTTAGATTTACATCCTGGGTTGAGGCGATTACGGTGATAACCAATTTATATAGTTTTTTAATGCTGAAGCAGTTTAAAAATACATGTGTTTTTATTGTGTAAAACAATGTTTATAACCATTTATAACATTTTTATTTTTCTGTATAAAGAGCTCTGTAAGGTCTTTTTTTGTGAGATTAACTGATGTGAGTTTTTGATCGCTTTTTATTCCACTTTATGTGCTGTGGGATCAACAAAAATTCTGTGATTGTTTTTTTTTTCTTTACAGAGTTCACCATGGGGATTAATTAACATGACAGATTTATAAGGTAGGTTGTTACGCACGCAACAATACTTTTTCACCTTTTTTTTCACTTTCGCCCTTAGGGGATTTGTATCAGTGATCCTCAGATCACTGATACAATAGAGATCAGTACATAGCAAAACTGCTCTATACTGGTTTCTATGACAACTGTCACTCACCATGCCCGGCAATGCTCACAATGCATTGAGGGCATGGTGACATCACAGACAGCCCGGAAATGTTTCCCGTAATAGATCGCCGCTGCTAATGGGTTAATGCGGCATGAGGCCAGTATGTTGTTTACCTGGGGCCCGAGTTCGACATATCGCGGATCGGGTTGACAGATTGCTGGGTGGGGCTGGTGAGAATCCAGCTGTCACGGTGCAGATTGGCACCAATGGCAAAGTCAGAGGTCGGTGGAGTGTCCTTAAAAATGATTTCAGGGAATTAGGCCAAAAACTCAAGGCAAGGACCTCTAGGGTAATATTTTCAGAAATATTACCTGTTCCACGGGCCACACCAGAGAGGCAGAGGGAGATTAGAGAGGTGAATAAGTGGCTCAAGAATTGGTGTAGGAAAGAGGGATTTGGGTTTTTGGAGAACTGGGCTGACTTCTGTCTTGGCTACAGACACTGTGCTAGGGACGGGCTTCACCTAAATGGGGAGGGAGCAGCTGTATTGGGGGACAAAATGGCCAGGAAGATGGAGGAATATTTAAACTAGGGACTGGGGGGGAGGGCAACTATAAAGATAGCATGCAAGATAGTGAAGATAGAGAGCTGGGAATTAGGAATAAAACGGGGTGGAGTGGAGGGAGGGGGTGTAGCAATAGTTAAAAAGAACAGGGAGAAAGGAATACAAACTGAAAAATCTCTAAATTGCATGCTGACCAATTCCAGGAGTCTGACCAACAAAATAAATGAACAAGAATTATTAATTGCTGAAGAAAAATATGTCATACAGGGGATAACTGAGACATGGCTGGACGAGAGCTACGACTGGGCGGTTAGCTTACAGGGTTACAGTCTATTTAGAAGAGATCGTAAAGACCGGAAGGGGGTCTGAAGCCAACACTGCGGGAAGATATAGATACAGGAAATGAACATGTGGAATCATTATGGGTAAATATACAAGGGGGTAACAACAATAATATAATCCTAATAGGGGTCTGTTAAAGGCCGCCAAAATAACAGAACCCATGGAAGATGTACTCCTCAGGCAAATAGATGAGGCGACTAATCAGAATGAGGTTGTTATTATTGGCGACTTTAACTACCCAGACATAAATTGGGAAACTGAAACCTGTAGCTCTCATAAAGGAAACAGGTTTTTGTCAATAACTAAAGATAATTACCTTTCCCAAATGGTGCAGGAACCTACTAGAGGAAAGGCCCTTCTAGACTTAATATTCACTAATAGACCTGATAGAGTAACAAAGGTTCAGGTTGAGGGGCACCTAGGAAATAGTGACCATAATATAATAAATTTCCATTTATCCTTCAAGAGAGTTTTTTGTCGAGGTTCCAGAAAAACACTGAATTTTAGGAAGGTTAATTTTATTCTGCTTACGGAGGCCCTAGACCGTATTGACTGGGATAAGGTGTTTAAAAATAGCAGAACAAATAATAAATGGGATATTTTTAAAAACATCTGAGGTGCCCACTGTGAGAGGTACATGACTTACGTTAATAAAATAATGAGAAACCGGAAAAACCAAGTGTGGTTAAACAGAAATGTATATGAGGCAATAAAGAAAAAAAGAAAGCTTTTCAACTCCTACAACAGGAGGGCAGTGAAGAGGCACTAATAAACTATAAGGAATAAAATATGTAAAATAATGATAAAGGCAGCAAAGCTGGAGACAGAAAGACAATTGCCATTTAGAAAGTTAAAAAAAAGGAACCTCCATAATTATTTTTTAATTTTATTAATAAGTAAAAAAAGATTAAAAACAGAAAATGTTGGCCCTTGAAAAGTTATTGAGGGAAAGATCTGTAGAGGCGCGATAGAATTAAAAAAGCAAGCCTATTTAAACAATTTTTTCTCCTCAGTATTTACAAGGAAGGGGTGACCTTTCTGTTGATGAGACAGAGGGATGAGGTAAACTCCAACTTAAATGTTTCTTGTCTAACCCAGGAAGAAGTGCAGCTCCGTCTTAAGAAGCTTAAAATAGACAAATCCCCAGATCCTGATGACATGCACCCACATGTCCTAAGGGAGTTAAGTAATGTCATAGATAGGCCCCTAGTCTTAATATTTATGTACTGTTATGAATAACAGGTTGTGTTCAAAAGGAGTTGGCGAGTTAGCAAATGTGGTGCCAATATTCAAAAAGGGTCTCAATAAGAATCCTGGAACACTATAGGGCCGGTAAGGTCTTAACCTTTTTGTTTGTGGGTAAATGTTGGTGGGTTTTCTAAGAGATGCTATCCTGACTTATCTCACTGTATGAAATAAAATGAATTAACGCTCGTTCCAGCATGGGTTTATGAAGGATCAGTCTTTGTCAAACTAATTAATCAAGCTTCTATGAGGAAGTTAGTTCTAGACTGGTTCGGGGTGAAGCAATTGGATGTAAATATATCTAGAGAGTTCTCTAAAGCATTTGATACTGTGCCCACAATAAAATGGTTGGGTAAGTAAAATGAGAATGCTTGGACTGGGGGAAAATGTGTGCAAGTGGGTAAGCAACTGGTCGTCTGTCGATTGAAAAAAACAAAAGGGTGGATTTATTAACGGGGTACTACTCAGAGCGGGATCACCTGTTACTAGTGGATGGTAACACGGGGTCAGTATTGGGCACTATCCGCTTTATATTTTATTTAATGATTCTTACAATATTGGATATTGCCACAGTAGGAATATCGATCTTTGCAGATGATACTAAGCTCTGCCCCCCCCCCCCCCCCCCCCCCCCCCCCCCCCCCCCCCCCCCCCCCCCCCCCCCCCCCCCCCCCCCCCCCCCCCGGCCCGCCCCCCGGGGGGGGTAAAGTATCAACTTGAATGGAGGATAATGTGGTTATTACAAAGGAATCTGGATACGTGGGAGGAAAATCTGGCAGAGAAGAAAGTTGGGCATAGATGAGTTTTAACACAGAATATATATATGCAATGGTTATGCACATGGGGGGAGGAGAGGAAAAACCCAGTTACATGATTAAAAGTTTAATGGAAAAATTCGCTGGGTTAAAAATAGTGACTTGGATAAGGACTTGGGATCCTGAGTGGGTATCAGTAAACTTAATTGTAGCAGCAGTGTCAGGCTGGCAGCTGCCAAGGCAAATTGGGATTATGGGGTGTTATTAAAATGGGCATAGATGCACATGTATGAGAACATTATTATCCCATTATATATGTCAACTGATTAGGACCACACATGGGAATTATTGTGTACAGTTTTGGGCAACACCGGGCACAAGGAAAGACATTGTAGAGCTGGAACAGGTACAAAAGCTGGCCAACAAGAATCATTTAAAAGGACTGGAATGGTCTTCAATACCCAGAAAGATTAGCAAGATTGGGGGTTTTTTTAGTTTAGAGGAAAGACGGCTTTCATGGGGCACATAAGTATAATATGTTTAAATTTATTAAAGGTCAATATGAGAGATCTTCAAGATGTTATGTATACCCTGAGGACTATATGTTAAGTAACAAGTGGGCATCCTTCACGTATTGAGGATAAGAAAGTTTTCTACATAAACATAGCAAGGGATTCTTTACTATTAGAACAGTGAAACTGTGGAACTCTCTGCAGGAGGTAATTGTCATGGTGAATTCAATTACATAGTTCAAAAAGGGTTAAGATTAGAGATGGGCGAAATGATTCTATAAACGAATAGGGAATTCGTTTAGAATTTTATAGGAAAACTTCGGTTCGGAACGAAGTATTTGAACTTTGGGGGGTGTGTGGGAGGGCTGGCAGGGTACTTACGGGTGTTCGAAGTCTGTGCTTTTGATTGTAAAATGGCTGTTTTGTGAGCCACATGGAGCTACATGGGGGGCAAAGCACTTCTGGGAGAAAGAAAAGGGCATAGGCCTGCGATGACTTGTGCAGAGGTGAAACCAATCAGAGGAACGGCGGGATCTTGTTATTTCTTTTGTGACGTCTAACGCACATATATAGTCTTGGGACGCGGAACGCCGGAGCTTCACAATACCTTCACTGTGCTCTTCAGGGAAGGTGATTGGCCTGGGCGGCTGATTAGCTCTTACGAAGAATTGATTTTTTTTTAGCGATTTCTGTGGGGGTCTCAGCTTGTCTCGAGACCTGTTCTCTTAATGTTCTGATTCTTAATTTTTTGGGGTTTTGGATCTGAATAATCCAGAGGCGTGATCTGCGTCCTACTGCTGCTGCTTATACATTCCAATTCCAAGTGGGATCTAAGCCTAGATTCCTGTTGTATTACATTTTTAAGAAACGCATTTTTACATATACAAATACCACTCATTGTTTGGGATTGCTCCTTATTCTATTGCGCAATTTACAGCCAGGGGGGTTAATATTAGATTGTTTTTGCTGGGTGGTTTTTGTGCTGACCCCAAGAAACCGTCTTTTTCATCGCACAAAATATATATCATTTTTCCTTGTAGCCTAATTCAAAGCAAAGGTTTTCATATTACAACTGTATCTACTTGTTGTTGTGGTGTTAGATAGATAGTAAACATTGCAATTGTAACTCGCTACAATGCTACTATTTTGTGCGGTTCTATTCCTTTGTGCGCAATTTTACATCCAGGGGGTGTTAATTAAGCGTTGTTTTGTGGTGTGCTGGACCCCAAGAAACGTCTTTTCAACGCAAAAAATATATACATTTTGTCCTGTAGCCTAATTCACAAGGCAAATAGGTTAATTTCAACGTATCTCTTGTTGGGTGTGGAGTAGATAAGGAAAACACGCAATTGTATCACGCTACTAAAGCTATTATTTTTGTGCGGCTCATTTCTTTGGCGGCATATTTAATCCAGGGGGTTAATTAAGCAATTGTTGTGCTGGTTGTGTGACATATAATTAAAACGTCTTTTTTTCAACGCCAAAAATTTAACTTTTCATGTAGCCTAATTTCCAAGCAAAGGTTAATTACAACTGTATCTTCTTGTTTGTGTGGGTAAGAAAACACGATAATTGTTACAACGCTACAAAGACTATCTATTTCTGTGGGGCTCCGAATTTCTATTGGCAATTTACATACCAGGGGTTAATTTTTTTTAAGCGTTGTGTTTGCTGTTGTGCGACAAAAATTAAACCACCTCTTTTTCAACGCCAAATATATAAATTTATTCCTGTAGCCGAATTAGCAAGCATAAAGGTTTAAGGACTACATGTATTCTCGTGTTTATGTGGCGTAGAAAACACGCAATGTAACTACGGCCTACATGTGCTACTTTTTTGTTGCGGCGCAAGTTGTTTGGCACAATTTACATCCAGGGGTAATTAAGCGGTTGTTTTGCTGGTGTGCTGACAAAAAAATAAAACCGTCTTTTTTTTTTCATAGCCAAAATATATAATTTTTCCCTGTAGCCTAGTATTCACTAAGCAAAGTTTAAATACAACTGCTATCTCTTGTTGGGTGTGGCGTAGAAAAAACACGCAATTGTAACACTGCTACAAAGTCTACTTATTTTGTGCAGGACCTCAATGTTCTTTTGTGCAATTTTTTTCAGGGGTTATTTAAGCGTTGTTTTGCTGTGTGTGCTGAATCAAAAATAAACCGTCTTTTTCACTCCAAAAATATATACTATTTTTCTGTGCTCTAAAATACAAGCTAAGGTTAATTACACTGTATTTTTGTTGTGTGGCGTAAGAAACAACCGCTATTGTAACACCGCTACCAAGGCTATATTTTGTGCGGCTCAATTCTTTGGCGCTATTTACATCCTGTGTTTAATTAAGCGTTGTTTTTATGGTGTGCTGACAAAATAAACCGTCTGTTTTCTCAACGCCCAAATATATATAAATTTTCCATGTAGCCTAATTCACAAGCAAAGGTTAATTACAAACTGTATCTCTTGTTGGTGTGGCCGTAGAAAAACACGCAATTTGTAAACGCTACAAAGTACTATTTTGTGGACGGCCTCTATTCTTTGGCGAATTTACATCCAGGAGTTAATTAAGCTTTGTTTTGCTGGGTGTGTGACATAAAATAAACCGTCTTTTTCAACGCCAAAATATTATAAATTTTTCTGTAGCCTAACACTAATTCACAAGCAAAGGTTAATTTTACACTGTATCTCTTGTTGTGTGGGTAGGAAAACCGCAATTGTAACCATGCTACAAAGCTACTATTTTGTGCGCTTAATTCTTTGGCGCAATTTACATCCAGGGGTTTAATTAAGCGTTGTTTTGCTGGTTTTGAGAAGTGCTGACCAAAATAAACACGTCTTTATTCAACCGCCAATTATATAATTTGTCTGTAGCCTAATTCCTAAGCAAAGTTAATTACAACTTTTTCTCTTGTTGGTGGTGCGTAGGAGAAAAACATGCAATTGTAACACGCTATACAAAAAGCTATATTTTGTGCGGACTCAATTTTTTCTATTGCGCAATTTCATAAGGGGGTTATTTAGCGTTTGGTTTTTTTTTGCTGTTTATGTGCTGACAAAATAATAAACCCACCTTTTTCAAAACGCCAAATTATATAAACTTTTCTCTGTTAGCACTAATTCACAAGCAATTGGTTTATTATACACAAACATGTATCTCTTGTTGTGTGGCGTAGAAAAACACACATATTGTAACAACGCTACAGTGCTACTATTTTGTGCGGACTCAATTCTCTGGCGCTATTACATCAGGGGTTAATTAAGCGTTGTTTTGCTGTGTTGCTGACAACAATATAACCGTCTTTTTCAACGCCTAAAAATATATAAATTTTTCCTGTAAGGCCATAATTCACAAGCAAAGGGTTAATTACAACTGTTATCTCTTGTTGTGTGGAGTTTAGGAAAAAACACGCTAATTGTAACAACGTACAAAAGTATACGATTTTGTGCGGCTCAATTCTATTGTGCAATGTAATCCAAGGGGGTTAATGTTTGAAGCCGTTGTGTTTGGCTGGTGTGCTGACAAAATAAATCCCGTCTTGTATTAACTGGCCAAAAAATTTAATAAATTTTTTCTGTGCCCCCAATTCACAACGCCAAAGGTTAATTAAACTTATACTCTTGTTGTGTTGGCGTAGAAACACGCAATTGTTACACCTCACTGCAAAGCTATCTAGTTTGTGCGGCTCAATTCTATGCGACAATTTACTTACAGGGGTTATATTAAAGCGTTGTGTTTGTGGAGTGTGCTGATCAAAAATAATAAACCGTTCTTTTTCACACGCCGAAAAATATCATAAATTTTTACTTGTAGCACCTTAATTCAAAGCAAAGGTTTAATTTTACAAACTGTATCATCTTGTCGTGTGGCGTAAGAAAAACATTGCAATTTGTAAACACGCCTACAAGCTATATTTTGTGCGGCTTCAATTCCTTTGGCAGCAATTTACATTCAGGGTGTTAATTGAGCGTGGTTTTTGTTTGTTGGGCTGGTGATGTGCATGTTGACATAAAATATAAACCTGTACTTTTTCAACTCCAAATATATACATTTTTCCTGTAGCCCTAATTCATGTCCGAAGGTTAATTAAGCCTGTTTGTGTTTTACATTTAGTAAATACACACAGTGTTTTTTAATCGACACATACAAGGTAATTTTTTCCTGGCTATTTTGATGGGAGCGCAATTAATATCCAAGGGTTACCCTGTTTGTTACTGGGTTTCAATTTGGAGTCAAAAACAGTGGAGTATATTTATCATATACAGATATTCATCATCAAACAGTGTCGTTGTACATTTTAGAACAAACAGTATGTCAGAAAGAGATGAGGACCTCGGCAGGTCATTCTGCCACTGCGAGTGGCAATGGCACAAACTTTCTTGGACAGGCCCAGGTCGCGCAGCTCAGCAAAGGGGATCGGTCGCAGCTGGTGGTGCTCTCACGGTGAGTGGCACAACTTGCCGTCTGTCATCTGGCAGCGTGTGTTGTGCGCAGCAACCCTAAGGGTTCTTGAGATTGGTTGATTGGTCATTCCTCTTCTCCCAGTTGACATCTGACAACCCAGCCAGTGGTGTCGGTGGGATCCTCACGGACATCATAGAACCATTAGTTGTCACTGGGCCCGGGAGCGCGGGTTTTATGGTGAGTTGGTCAGCGGCCCTCACCTGTCGCCTCAGCACCTGCCTCTGTCCATCCGGTGTCCCTCTGCCAGAGATCTACTATGTTGTGTTGGGCTCAGCGCCCTAACTAATTTTAGCGGAGAGGATGATGAACAATTTCGAGGGAGGGGCAGTCAGGACCAGTACTTGGCAGCGAAGAAAATGGGGGGCCATTATGCGCCTGCTTCTTGCAGTAGGCCGGGCAAGTATTAGATGTGGAGAGTGGCATGAGGTGGAGGCATGTTGCGAGGGAGGTCAGCTCGGCATTTAACCAAGACCACGGTGATAAGGACAGCAGTGACGATGAAACACAAATTGATGAGGATGTTAGCCGAATCACCGCACTTGGGAGCCGGTGCGTGGGGAGGCAAGGGCTTTCATCATCGTCAGGAGAAGTGGGCAGTCAGCTTGCGGGTCAGGCAGCAGCGCGAGCCCAGCAAGTTGGGTGTGGGCCGTGAAGTCAGCAGGGATAGCAGCTGTTGTGAGGGGGGGGTCGGGATCACAAGCGGACCAACGGGGTATAAAAAAAAACCCGCTTCGCTGGTCCATGAAAGTAGCAGCACAGGGTCGAGCGAGGGCAATCGCGGGCGGCAGTAGTCACCTCTAGTGCGGAGCTAGTTTGGCAGGTAAAAAATCCGATACTCGGCGGTGTGGATGGTTCTTTGCTAAGGACTCCGGAGGAGCCGAATTGAGGGTATATGTGAATCGTGGGCAGAAGGTGAAAAGCGTGGCCAAGGGAGCTAACGTGGAGCACCACGGCACCGTGCGTCAACACATGCAGCGTCACCTATCCAAGGTTGGCTTGAGGGGGAGGGGGGAAGAAACGTGGCTCAGAGCGATTTGTGGTGGTCCATCCTGCCGCGCGCAACAGAAAGAAGCAGCAGCAGCGGCCCAGTGGCACGCATGCCCATTTGCAGCCAGTCAAGGCCTTCCACCACCTCTGCAGAAGGGAGTGTTTCTCTTTGATCATCATCTCCCAGTCCAGATGCGCTGACTCCTACGCTACTCAGATGGGCCAGCAGTCGTTCAGCGGTATTGGGTGATTGCAAAGAGACCAACAGTATGCATCAATACCATCAGAAGGTTTTTTTGTTTGGGAGCAGTGACCATGTCCTGTCACAAGTTGTGAGTATTGCAGCTCCCTCCCTTTCCAATTGGGGACTCTGCACCATTTCAGAGAGAACTTTTTAATGGCTTGTGCCGAGCCGAGATGGATGGAGTTTCCAAAATGGCAGTTAACCAGCACTTCATAATATGTAGTACAGATGGTGGGTCAGTCCTTGAGGCTTATCCGGTTTGTTCCCAAGGTGCACGGGCAGCGCGGACTCTGGAGACTGTAACTTACGGTCAGGGCCAGTACATGTCCTTTATGGCCCACTGGGTGAATGTGTTCCATGCCCAGGCACACCAACAAACTTGGACAGGAGACGGCCGCGTTTCCTCCCACGTTGTCAAACTGCTGCACCTGCGCCATGTCCGCCTTCCATCCTCTCCACCACCACCTCCCATCGCAGCCTCCACATGTATCTGCTCCATCATACCACTGTGTGGGCACTAGCGGTGTCACGCAGTTTCTAAACCTGGCTTGCCTCGGCTCATGGGCCAGAACGAAGTTCACACGAGGGGAGGAAGATGTTGGCTTGCTCCCGATCCATGCAAGCAAGAAATCGAATGTGTGGCTTTCTTCAGCGCCAATTGCATAAATGCAGAACCATGGTGATACGGGACAATGGGGGAGGAAACAGGGTTGTGTCGCGCGGTGCACCGAGGGAGGGACTGGTCTCATGCGCCCCTGCCATGAGGCGCACTCGTGTTGTTCAGAATATGAGTTCGATGAAAAGTTCCTGAAGTACTGTCTCTCCGATCTTCCAGAACATTTTCTGAAAATGGCCGGGGAAAATCTGTCATGCACTTTATCCAATTTGTACAAAGCCGGAAACATCCCGTCCTCGAGTTATTATTGCAGAATGTGGGCAGAACCGGCCCATCCCCTCAACACACATCTGATATGCGATGTTTCCACCCGCTGGAGATATTCCAGTCCTGCTACATGTTGGAGACCGACTTGTATGAAAAGAGAAAGGCACTATGTACGGATTTTTTGATGGATCAAGGCATACAGAAGTAACTCCACTGTGTAACTTTGACACCTGCCGTTTGCTTGAGGCCATTCGAGGAGGTGACGGTGTTTTTTGTCAGTCGCCAGGACTTACGGGAATGGGAATAACGTCATTCCACTGCTTCTTGTCCTGGTATAACAGGATGCGGGGGAAAAAAATCTGTCTGGGCAAGTAGGGGACTGGGAAGACGTGGCGAGCTAGCATCTCGTGGCCAACATGTGTACCGGTGGGGTCTGAATGGGAAGACTAGGAGGAGGAGGACATTGGGAGCAGAAGTACTTTGTTGGTGAAATGAGGGTTTCTACCCAGGTGGGTCAAGGAGAGGAGGGAGCTGATGAGGTGCAGCTGGAGGGTGTGTGGGATGGAGCGATGAGGAAGTCGTGGCAGATGAACCCTCAGAGCACCGGGGCCAGTCATCGTGTCTCGAAGGCGTGGTTATTGGTGGGTGGATCGGGATAGGGGTGTAGGGGTAGTGGTGAGATACGCCCCTCTGGGAGTCCACTTGTTGCAGGTTGGGCCCGCTTGGAATGTCTTTTATTTGCCCTGGCTTGCTGTGACGCCGAATTTGTCAGCAGTGCTCGGCATGAGGGATGAATTCTGGCTCTCATCATCACTAGTGGGGACCCTCCGGCTTTGGGGTCCAAAATGGAGCTCCTTTTTCCCAGCTATTGAGAGGGGAAAAGACAAAAACTCTAAATTACGATCTAGGGTAGAATTCCTCTTTTTCTTGTTGGGCCAGCTGCTATGTGCAGGCTTTCCCGGTCCCTCCTATTGACTTGTCTGACGGGGGGTTCCCTCAGAGCGCTCACGTAAACCTACTGCCGCGGCTGCTGGAGAGGTAGGTGGGGGGCTTGGAGCTGTACCAGCTCCACGCACTGTTGTGAAACTCTCGTATATTTCCGACCAACAGAGCACACAACAGCTGTAAGTCATTGGTATATTTTATTAAATTCACTGTATGAAGAGCTCAGCTGTCTCGTTACACTCGGCGAGACCGTCAGTGAGGCGGAGAGTGAGCAGTCGGCGAGACGATAAACCACTGAGCAAGGCGGACGTGGACGTTCATTAGAAGCAGTCCAGCAGACAGTGGTCCTGGAGCAAGTCCACTGAACTAACAGGTTGTGGTGTTCTTACTTGGACAACGCACTCTGCCACCCAGTTAGAAGTGTCTCGTCTTCTGGAGCGTAACTGGGCAGCTCAAAATGGATGATAGTTGGCCGGGCAACTGCCGAGTTTGCAGTAGGAGACGATGCGTGGTCTAAGGCAACCGGCCAGTGTTTAGTGTGGGGCCTTCAGTGCGGATGACGCGGGCGTAGTTGTTCAGTTTGCAGTTGGGGGCCAATATTATTAACAAGCGAAAAACCCGCTGTCGTCCACGGGGGAAATATGTGGAACGAACTGACCTTTGTTAAGATTGTATCAGGCGTGGATCGTCCCAGGTTTTCCCACACACCATGCCTTTGGGCGTCAGTCTGAGGTGTTTTCAATATACCTCGCCTCTGCTACACAGGAGATACGATGACTGAAGATGATGCACGTCCAGCCACGGTACGTGGCGTAGTGTTTTTTTTTTGCCACCACATCTGCTGACCTAGTTCTCCATCTGCCTACTACACACATTTTACCCAGGGGACTGTTTTGCCACCCACTTCAACACTCTGTCATTGTGCCACTCTATGACCTCATTACTGCGCTGCTGCTGGTTGCACTGTTTGCTGTGGGACATCCACATGTGTAATTGTTGCCACTGTCTGACTCATGCTGATCTTGATGCTGTGGCTGCTGCCCATGTCTCTCCACATCGTGTCAGTTTCATTGGTTGCCACTGCCTGGTCCCTCATGCTGGCGAGCTGGTCTGTGGACCCTCCGCTCTCAGTCAATTGTTTGCACTCTCTGTGGCTTTTCCTCCTTGTTATGTTGTCCACCTTTCTACTATGGAATCTGTCCATTTGTGCCAGCTCTCTTGTCACTCATGCTGGCTGTCTGTTGACTCCATGCACCGGTTAGTCCCTACGAACAAGTTGATTGTTCTTGTGTTACACTCTGGGCCTAGATACCTTCTCTGGCTGATGTCCGTTGCGCATGACCTCCGCATCGCAAGTGGCATTGTTGCCATTCTGGGCTTCCTCCTGTTTCAATGCTACTCACAGAATGTCATTGTGCCCTCACTGCCTGATCTCATGCTGCTGAGGCTGTCGTGATCAGCCTCTACGGGGGAGGGACTGGGACAAACGTCAGCATGAGGAGATGGGGTGACCAAGTTGTCGTTGGATGTTTGACACATTCCTCTACGAGGATCGGAGTCTGGATACCAATTGCTTCGAGAGGTGCCTCACAGGTCCTGGGGAGTTCTGTCGTTGCGGCCTTGCTTGTCTAGAGTTGCCTCCGTTCGCAGCCACTGCTGGATTGGTGCGGCACAGTCTGAGGGCACATTATATTACTGGTTTTGCACCGGCGCTCCACCATTTGCATGGAGCACATTGGTTGCTACGTGGCACTGTTGCTCTTCTAATGCTGTTTTTTCCGTGATTGGGTAGTGAAGAGGTACCCGCTGTTTCACTACACCACACTGTGTGTTAGTGATGGTGCACTCTCTGTAGGACACTATTAACTGTTTCTGGCCGCGCCTGATGTCGGTGTGGCCACTGCTGTAGCTCATTCTGGCTGCCCCGCCGTGACCTCACATACCAACTGTGGGGTCGATTGTGCCACTTGTGGCCTAATAATGTTTTTGCCGCCTCCAGGTATCGTCAATTGTGCCACTGCCTGATTCTCATGCTTTGCTCCCTCGACTGTAAGGGTCATCCCTACATTGTTTCCATTGGGCACATCTCTGTGGGCCCCTTTTCTGTTTATGACGCGCTGCGCAGTTTCGTCTCCAATTTGTGCTCAAACTGGCCTGTGGCGTCAATTATCTGCTGCCGCTCACTATTGCGGTCTAGGGGTCGCTGCCTGCATGCCGTCTGAAAGTTATAGCAATTGATTGTCTCACACTACTGGGTGGGCTGCATGCGTAATAATACTGTTTTCGCCGGCCTCCAGAAATGCATTGGATTGCCACTGCGATCGTCATACTCTGCCGCACCAGGATATGTCGATCCCACAACGTGTGCTGATTGTTGCAACTATGTGGCGAATTATACTGTTTGTTGCCGCCTCCAGTATGTCATTTTTCTGATGCCACTGCCTGTTTCATGCTTGCTGCTGTCATGACCGCCCACTGTGTGATTGTCCAACTCTGTGCCTAAATATGTTTTGCCACCTCCAGAATG
Source organism: Phyllomedusa bahiana (assembly GCA_025379985.1). NCBI lineage: Eukaryota > Metazoa > Chordata > Amphibia > Anura > Hylidae > Phyllomedusa > Phyllomedusa bahiana. The sequence continues at coordinate 25,058 of JAODAL010012815.1, forward strand.
TCTTTGTGCCACGGCCTGATCTATTATGCTGCCCGCCATGACCTCCTCACGGTCTGATGGTGCCACTCTGTGCCTTATACTGTTTTGCTGCTCCAGAATGCATTTGTGCCATAACTGCATGCATCTCTTTCTGCTGCCGCCGTGACCTCCACGACTGTGTGATTTGCACTCTGTGGCCTAATACTGGTTTTGCCGCGTCCAGAATGTCTTTGTGCCCACTTGCCTGATATCATAAACTGCTGCCGCCTTGTGTACCTCTCTCACTGTGTTGATTGTTGCCACTCGGTGGAATAATTTGTTTTGCAGCCTCCAGAGATGTCATTGTGCCACCTGCCTGACCTCATACTGCTGCCGACGTGGTGACCACCGCTCTCAGTCCAATGTTGCCCTCTGTGGCTTCTCGTGTTTTGCCTCCTCCAGAATGTCATGTGCCACTGCCAGACCTACATGCTTTGTGGCTTGCTCGCCATCACGCTCTCACGACTCTGTCACTTAATGTTGGTCACTGAGGCTCTCAGCTTGTTTTTTTCCAGCTTTGCGCGTGGCTATGACCTTAGTCTGGCTACGTTTGCCCGCGTTCAGTTTTTTTGGTCAGTTTTTTGCCTCTCTTTAAGTGCCCAGGGTAATTTTCTGTAGTGAACTAAGCGATTCTAAGAGCTGGTGGCGGCTCTTGTCAGTCTGTGTGGTCATTTCCTAAAAGTTAAACATTGTATGCGAAAGATCCAATCCAAGCTCCTCTGCGCATATGTTAAAGCATGGTACAACATTCTACAGCACCCTGCGGGCTCTGGCAGCACTGGACAACTAGCTGCTTATAAAAAAAAAAACGCGATTTGTGCCAATAGTAATTCGGATGCCCGAATTTATTTTGTCGGAAAATTCGGCGAAGTTTTTGTCCGAATCGAATTTTGAGTATTCGCCCATCTCTAGTTAAGATGCATTTCTGGATGAGGTAATAATGATAAGCAAGTTATACATGGACCAAAGGATTTCTGGTAGTAGGGTCGTTTTGGATCCTGGGATTATTCCGGATAGCCATAGCGGGTTGAGGACACTTTGGCTGAACTGATTATGGACGTCTGCGCTTTTTTCGGCCACTTACAAACTATGTAACTATGTGATATTTCACTGGTCTCATGTCGCGATCGTGCGGGGCCGGTAACGGTACATCCAATGTTGGGAAGGGGTTAATACCCTGGGAACAGGAACAATTGTGTGGTGGTGCATTTCAAGGGCGTGCCCGTGGTGTTGCACAACAGCTTACAAAATTATCAATTAAACCCTCTATTCCCAGAACATGGATAACAATAAAAGTCTTTTGGATGAACGTGCTTCAGCGCTAACAGCACTGATGTCAGGCATAATTCAATGTCCCACTCAGGTATTTGTTTTTTCCTTGGATGAATTGCTTGTGCCTCGATACTGACTCTGGCCTAACTAATCTAACACAACCTTGGTAGACCAGTTGAAATTAAAATGGTTATTAATATTCAATATTCTGCCTATCCTTTCCTGTGCTAGCTATAAATGTCGAGGGGAGTCCAATGCTTTAAAGACAAGTTGCGTTTTACTTAAAAGGTTAAAATAAAAGGTAACTAAAAATAACAGAATAAATGGCACAACTTCATCAATGTCCTGTGCATTGGGGAAAATAATAAGCATGTTAAACATATAACTATTCTATCTAATTATGCAATGTTTCATGATTCATAACCTAATCTCTAACTCAAACATAAACCCAGTATAACCTGGCATCATTATTTATGTGAAGCTGACAATCACAGTCCACCATGTCTCCGCCCACTAGCTCCTCACCTTACTTACCGTTATCATTCTCCGGGCCCTTCTTCTTAGTTTTTAATTCCAATTATTTTACCAGGTCATATATTGATATTCCGCTCATTGTTTGTAAATATCCATCACTTCCTGATGATGGGCGTTGGTTCCACTTTCTGAAAAGATATCAGTCACAGTAGTTGCTTAGCCACTGGGCCTCCTGGTGGTGGCAGCTGTTGTCCTCCTGAAGATCTCCATACTTGCCTTTTCAGGACATAAGCTCATACGATGTTAATTGATAACATTTCCAAGAGATAGCTGTGATCTTCATTACAAGAATTAGCATAGAGATGTTATAATTGATTACATTCAGGAGCGATGCTGTTGATCATTGCCACCAGGATATAATCACAAGTTGTTAGATGGCTTTGGAAGCTGCGCGTACTTAGATTATGAATGGTCCTTGGTCATTTTACAACCCATGTCTCTTTGTTTAGACCTGTTCAGACTATCTGTTCCCACCAGAATTAGCACAGCCAGTTCCTGTAGCCTATAGTCCTTCCGAGAGACTATAGATTGATATTCAAAATAATCCAACACCAGTCCCAAATAGGCTGGCGTGCACGTTTAACCGACCCAGGTTTCTACATTTGGTGAATTGCAAGCCGTGTCAATAGTTTCCTGGAAGTTGAGGGGTCTCCCTCTTGAGTTCGATACCAATGATGGCGAGAGAGTCACTCCTCTCTGCAAAACTGGTTCTGGAACAACCATTCCACCTGTATTTGTTGTCCTCTTCACCAGACAGCGATGACCCAGCCAGCAAAATCTCTCCCGCTCTGAGGCATGGATTCAGTCTGCATGAATAGTTGGGAGTCTCCACAAGCACCGCAGTTTGGATATCATAGCGCACAATGGTGCACAGAATGTAATTTATCTGCTCTGGTCTCTACATGTCTATCTTCTGCAGCTCCTAAGAAGATGGCTGCTCACTCAGGCTTACCGCTTTCCTAGTGCACATGACCTCGATTACATGTCATCCCGTACTTTAAAACATAGATTAGACTGTAAATAAACAGCGGCATCCTTGGACCAAAAAACAACAGATAAAAGCATGTCAGCTTGCAATCCTTAATTATGCATAATAAGATCTTATAGTTCCCTGGGCTTATAAAGACAATGGAGGCTGTTCCACCTTCCACACTTTACTTTTGGTTTGACGTAAAAGAATCTCCAAAGAGAGATTGTAAATCAAAAGTCTAGATTGAAAGCATCTGATGTCTGAGAACAATCATGAATTCACTATCGACTATCAGCGTCTGTGATATAAGAAAATTGAAGTGGGAGAGAAAGTGAGACCAATGGGCTTTATGGGGGGGTTAAAAAGCGGCATGAGCTCTCTGAAGATGTACAGCGCCCTGGAATCAATGGCACTCTAAAATAAATAATAATAAAAATAATGTAGGGGGAATTTTATGGTCAATGAACATGGTAACTGGACGATGGTTCTATTCAGCAAATGTTGCTACTTATTCAAGTACAACATAATAGTAATTCTAAGTCCCCTTGTGGGATAGGTTTGTCTCTAAAGCATGAAAGTTTTGGTAAAAAAAAATCAAAATCTGTTTTAGCTTTACTATTCTTTCACAAAAACAGGACCTACGGCCTATCCTTTGTCGGAGGTGGGGGGGGGGGGAAATGCTTCCACCTCCAGAAAGTATGGCTTTTAAGGGGTCTCGGCAATGCCAAACTATAGCAGAGACGAAGCACTATATAGATTGGATGAAGTATATGCATCCTCTGCTTTAGGATATCCAAAAGTTTGGGGTTGATACCTTTCCTTGGTTTTAAAAATAGTAGCTAGCCCGGTGGCGGAGCCCTACCTAGGAATGTGAGTACGAAGTGTGCTTCAAGCTACAGCTTAAGACCCGCCAATTCATGCTGAATATCGGAAGACAGCGTGTATCCTGATGTTCCGTGGCAGGCTGTTATTAGGAGGTACAAAGTGCTCACTCTCCGGTGCAGTCTGAGGTACATTTGGGGATGACAAAGCGCAAACAGGGGTATAACAGCAGGCAATAATGCTACTGGACCTGAGTTTCCCAAGGATATGTGGATGGATATTGAGACGACAGGAAAGCATGGCGACTGCAAGAGAGATGGGGTGAGGAAAGCCATAACAAGGCTGGCCAGGAATGCCACATATGTCTAGATAGAGGAGAGCAGCACACGCAGCACAGCAAGAAGAAACAGGAGAAGGTGGTTGCATTATAGATAATATTGTAAGTGAGGGGAATGGAGTGTGGGGGCGTGGAGCAGCATATAATTCACTGGGAGCAAGGACCTAACAGCAGGGAGGAGAGAGTCTAATACTATCTGTACTGCAGAGGTAGCAACCGTGAAAACCAACTAGTGAGTGACCTGTTACACGCTATTAATATGCAATTCCTCTATTTTTTTACTTGTGCATATCAATTTTGGTGGTTTCAAGGATTAGTATCTTTTCTGCACCTTCGATATGCATAAGGCGATAGTGTACATGCTTTCGCTGCAGTATAATAGAGGTCTTGTGACATAAAGGACAGGAAGGGCCACTATAGTTAAAGACAGCCAAAAGACACTCTCAAGTCTATTACGGTTCTGTTAACTCAAAAAAGGACGATTTAGAAAATAGACTGAGGCGCTTCAATGTCCACAATTTGTGGGTACTGCCTGAAAAAGATGGAAGGAACAGTCCTTCTTGAGTCATTTGACAAATGGCTCCCCTACTCATTCGGCAAAGATTATTTAAATCATCTTAATGGCAGTTTGAATGTGTGCACGGCGTCCCATACGGCCTCACCCTTCTGGTGCATCCACCTTAGCAGTACTTGTTTTTAATATTGTTCCATCTACAAAGACCAGACATTATTCCTGCGAGAGCAAGAGAGATGCAGGACATCCAGAATAAACGGAAAAGAGATTGCGTTTTTTCTGGATTTCTCAGTGGAAATATACAGAAAAAGAAGGAGAACAATTCCTGGACTTTTATAAGGCATTGAGAAATGTGAATGTGCCTTATGCATATTTACTATACCCTACTCCAATATAAACTTTGCGTAGTTTAGTGTCTCAGGGGAATGTCACTTACAGTATTTCCTTCAATTCTCCATAGAAGCATTACTATTGATGGATCCATGAGGACATCATGCAGCTGCTTAACACCTCGATCTGCCGCCAGACACGTCTGAACCTATGTTTTTTAAATGGAGCGGTATCCTTTATGATTGATGATATAACTGTTCTACTTTGTTATTGGCTAATGCTTAGCATAATTGTTTGGTTGCTCCGGTACGTAAGGGCAATCTTGTTCTTGCAAGTTGCAGGGACAGGTCACATGTGAGGAAAATAATTATTTGACACATTCCTGGTTCTATGGAGAATTGTTGAGATTGGACTGCTTATTTGTTATGCCAATGTTTTTCTTGTTTTGTTGTTGGGGGGATTTGTCTTAATTTCTGTCTATGTTGCTAAAACAGTGGAAATCTAACTTGCTATGTGATGTACTTACCTCCCGCCAGTGCCAGTTTCACTTAGCTATTTCCAATATATTCAAAATAAAGGATAGATATCGCATTCTCTCCTGGAATTTGAGGGACCTGAAAGATGAAACAAGGAGAGACATGCAGTCTAGAGGAGAGACGAGAGATATTAAACCTAAATATTTCCCTGCATTAGTGTGTCTTCAGGAGACTCACTTAACGGGAGATACTGTAAAATATATTGAAAAACATGGCTTTTCACACACATTCCATTCTACATATACAAGTCAATCTCTTGGATTCAGCCTATTGGTACACAGGCATATTCCATTTGAATGTATAGAAGAAAAATCTGATGTGGAGGGGAAATATATATGCCTTCACTGTAAAGTCTATTACATGACTGTACTAATAGTTGTTATATATGTCCCTCCTCTGTATAATTGCTCTGTGTTGAAATGTTTTGCTGCCAGATTCTCTACTCTTTCTATTCTGCTGATATGAGAAATTAATACTGTGGTAAATTTAAATTGGGATCATTTCACCTATTTATATCTTGCCGAGGGCTCGGGATTGACCTCCTTGGTAAACTGTTACAGGAAACGGCTCTTGTAGATTTATGGCGCGGGTAGAAACATATTTATAGGGTGAAAGACAATTTACTTGGCCATTCTAGTTCATACTCATTGCTATTGTGTATCAATATGGCTATTGGTAATTCAGCAATGCATAATCTAATGGTAGATATAGAGCATTTACAGCGTAGTCTCCCAGATCATAGTCCTACAGTGGGGAAAAAAAGTATTTAGTCAGACACCTCAATTGTGCAAGTATTTCCACTAAATAAAAAGATGAGAGAGGCCTGTATAGATTGACATCAAGGTTGGAACTCAACTGATGAGAGATAAAATGGAAAACAAATCCTCGAAAATCACATTGGTCTGATTTGGAAAGTATTTTATTTGCAAATTATCGGTGGAAATATTATGTATTTGGTCAATAACAACGCTTATCTCTATACTTTGGTTATATATCCTTTGTTGGCAATGACAGAGGATCTCAAAACAGTTTTTATGTTAGACTTCACAAGCGTGGGCACACTCTACTGTTGCTGGTTATGTGGCCCTTTCCTCCATGAAGATATCCTCCAGAGCAGTGATGTTTTGGGGCTGTCGGCTGGGAAACCCTTTGGACTTCTCAAAATTCCACTCACATAGGTTTTTCTATGGGGTTTGAGATCTGGGGAGAATTGGCAAGGCACTCCAGGACCCTTGAATGAAATGCTTCTTACACGAAGCCAAATCTTACATTGCCTGGCGGTCCGTGCTTGGGATCATTGTCATGCTGGGGTGAAAGGACCCTGCCATGTTTCGTCTGCAATTGCCCCCTTGCTGATGGAAGGAGGTTTGACACTCCAAATATCTCACCAATACATGGCCCGCATTTCATTTTTCATGGACTTGGGAATCAAGTCGTTTGGTCTTTTGCACGAAAAACAGCCCCAAAGCATGATGTTGCCACCCCCATGCTTCACAGTAGGTTTGGTTGTTTTGGATGCAATTTCAGCATTCTCTCTTCCTCTCAAAACACGACAAATTGTGTTTTCTACCAAACAGTTCTACTTTAGGGTTTCATCTGACATTTTTGACATTCTCCATACCTCTTCTGGATCATCACAAATGCTCTCTCTAGCAAACTTCGCGGGGACCAGTGACATGTTCTGGCTTAAGCAGCGGGGACACATCTGACACACCAGGATCTGAGTCCCTGGCGGCGTAGTGTGTTACTGATGGTAGCCTTTGTTATGTTGTTACCAACAAAGGATATATAACAAAGTATTGAGATTAACTGAACTAGATGGACGACTTGTCTTTTTTTAGCCTTACAAACTATGAAACTATGAATCTATGAAACTTTTTTGTTTGGGACAAAATTGTTTTTTTTTCCACCATAGAAATAATAAATTCTTTTCCAAATCAGACAATGTGATTTTTCGGGATTTGTTTTTCATTTTGTCTGCTCATAGTTGAGGTTCTACCTATTATGTTATTACTAGGCCTTCCTCTCTTTTTTTTTTGTGGTGAGAACTTGCACTATTGGTTGGCTGACTAAATACTTTTTTCCCACTGGTATATTGGTAAACTTTACAAACCCAGTTTTCAATATTGAAGGGCCCTAAATGATGGAATTTTAATCCATTCTGGTTAAATGTGTTGCATATTCCAACACTGATCACAGCTATGCAATAATACTGGGGGATAAATAAAGGTTCAACATCTACACATGTTGTCTGGGATCCATTGAAGGCCTATATGAGCAGTATGCTCATCCAACAAGTTAATAAAAAGAAAGCTCAAAGAGGTGCCTTAGAAAAAGAACTACAAGAAAGGGTGCAAATTATAGAAGGGAACTATGTAAGAATTGAAACTCACACTGCACAACAAGAATGGAGACAGGCGGCAGGAGGGTTTTAAATCTACATTTACTATGAGGACGTGGCTGCAAAATAAAAGAGGGTTTCTCATATACAAACTTACAGTTTCAAGAGGGTAGGGAAAAAGTAGGGGTAATTTATGTGGTGGGTCAGATAATAAAGGGCCGCAAAGAGGTTTCATTCCTACATAGCAAAATTTGAAGAACCACCAATGGCGCACTTTAGCGTCCGACTCAGATGGCATAATGAAAATTATGACCCTCTATAGGTCTAGATTGGAAATCCCATGTACTCAAATAGTAGAATACTTAAAAGGAAATAAACTCCCAAGATTAACGGATACTCAGAGAGTGGATTTGGAATTACCCGTACAATTAGAAGAAATTCAAAAAGCGGTTCATACTTTAGCAAATAGCAAATCACCAGGTAAGGATAGCCTGCCCAATGAGGTGTATAAAAAAGTTTGACGAGTCTCTCCTTCCAGAACTGTTAGACTTATTTCAGTATTATGTTGATCAACGTCGATTGCCAGATTCTATACAACATGCGGTTATTATCGTGTTGCCTAAGCAAGTGCATCGATCGGCTTCTAGCCAGAGATGCACCCAAACCTTATCTCAATGCTAACAGTAATCGCCAAAATTTTAGCGCAAACAGTCCTTGGGGAGGAAAATCTGTTTTGTCCCAGTTGTCTTTAGCTGACTTGTAATCCAAAAGAGGGATCCAGCCAAAGGATTTATCCCAGGGAAGTCAACCACTGATGAAATATCAGGACGTCGCTATGCTTAATTTGCCAATTGCCAGCAGGAGGTCTGAGAGACTCACACTGGACTGGGACCAGAGTAGTTTGTTACCTTAATGCCTCCTAAGGATGTTTGATAAGTGTGTGAGTTGGGGGTTTCTCTGGGTGGCCATGGAGCAGATGAATTTTGGGCCTGTGTTCATCACCTTTTTTATTCTGAGCCCAAAGCGTGTATGCAGATTAATGGGAGTTTGTCTCCTTCCTTCTGTTTAAGCAGAGGAACAAGGCAAGCGACTGTTCCCTACGTGCTGCGCTGCTATTTGACTTAGTATTGGACTCTATGGCCACAATGAGTTATGCCCATTCGGGTGCAACATAGTGGGTTTTTCGTAGGAGAGGGTACGCTTGGAGGGGGAAAATTATAGCGTTGTGTTTGCAGACAACACATACTTTTTATTTTTAGAATAACACTGCCTTCTTCTGTTTACTCAAACCTGCAGTTGAGGTTATCAGCAGGAATGTTTGGGTGAAATACCTCATGGTTCTCGACATACATATAAATTGGGATATGATTCTCAGTAAGTGGCAAAGTGCAGTAGATGACCTTTTGGGACATGCACAATACCACAGGTATTTAGGGGTTCAAGTTTCCATGTCTTTTAGAATGTTTGAAAAGTTAAATTTAGAACTTATTCTTAAAATTTAGAGATAAATCAAGAACATGGAGCAAACTCCCCCTCTCAGTGGTAGGTATGGTCAACCTAATTAAAATGATTTGGATGCCCCAGTTTCTTTATCTATTGAATAACTCCCCAGTATGGATACCACAAAGATTCTTTTGTAAAATTAATTCCTTGTTTAGAAAGTTTATTTGGGGCAAGGGACACTCTAAGATAAAATTGGAAATGCGTCAAAGGCCCAAAGATGGGGGCAGACTAGCTGTTCCTAACCCTTTTATAGATTTCATAGTGGCCCAATTACAGCACATTAAAGGTTGGGAGGATGAGGCAAATGTAGATAGGAGTGGGGAACTGCTGTGATACTGTTCTAACTCTGGATATCTATACGAAATACTTGAGTCTAAGGGGTTCCATAGAAGATATTGTAAATATCCAACATTGCTACTGATACATAAATTATGATGGAAAACTAGAGAGATTTGTGGAATCTCAGGTGTTACTCCATACACAGCAATTTGGAACAATCCTTCACTTCTGAAGCTAGCAAAACCAGAAGGGCAAACGGGATGGGAAGCAAAAGATGTCAGCAGGATCTCTCTTATAGTAGCCTAGAGAATACTCTTTTTTTCTAATTCATATTTACTTGCTCTAGAACTAATAAACAGAAAATGTTTTAAACTCCAGAGGGACCAGAAGTTCAGGTCTGATAAAGGGTATCGGGATTCTAGCCGAAATACCACTGACATACAGTCAGACGATGGTTCTAAACAAGAAGGCAACATATCGAGAAATAGTAAGAATAAGAAATACACTTAGAAGGAAAAATCAAGATTCCAGAACATTTAGAACATATAAGAATTCTCGGTTCCATGTTTTACCTAATGTAAAGCGGGCACCGGAGAAGGATCTCCAATTCCGGGGCCCCAATAAATACCATCCTTTACAAACACAGAAAGCAACTGGGAAATGCAACCTTTCTAAAGATAGAACTATAAATAAAATTCCACAGGATCAAAATTCCTTGCATAGTTTATTAAATACCACCCAAAGTCTCCCCTTGTCCAAAAGGACTGATATAAAAGATAAAATAGAAAATCAGGATGATGGCAATAAAGGAAAGAAGACCCCTACTATAAAGGGTCTTGTCATGAGTTATTCTAATCAAATTCCATTAGATCTTGAAACGTCTGTGCCTAAGAGGAAAAGTCTTAGGGCGACATGCCAATGGCAATTTTTGTTCTAAAACCCTTTTTACCCAAAAAATTTTTTATGGGAAAAGAACTTCCTTTTCAAAAAAAACTTGGCGCCAAATTTTCAACGGGCCCCAACATTTTGTAAGCGCCTAAATATGCTGCACTGTGCGCCCCTGTCGCACAAAGGCCTATTGGGGACGCCATTACATAAGTTAAAGCGCCTCTGTCGGGCAATGCGGGCCGCGAAAAGGCGCCCTTTCATATAAATTTTCCCAAAGTAAAGCTATGCGCCTTTTTTGGGTGCGATGCGCCATTTTAGGCGCATCCCAAGGGATTTCCCGACCCAGATTTTAGAACGTATAGAAATTTGAGGCACAAATTTTCCCCCTGATTTTTAAAGCACCTTTAGGGGGGGGGGGGGGGGGGGGGGGGGCTCTTAGAATTTAAAAACTCCAAAGATTGGATAGAAAAAGAAAATTTTAAAAAGTGTTGTGACGAAGGGAAAAAAAAAAATCTATGTGATGGCCCCCCCCAAAAATCCTCTTTGAAACCCAATTTGTAATTTATTTTTTAGAGGGCCGCTTCTCTCGAATCATCAGTAGATTCCATCCAATTACTAATTTAACTGATCTAGATGACCAACTGGGGGAAAAACCCCCCCCAAAAAAAACATTCGATTTGGGCGATAGATAATTTCCCAAACCCGGGGGGGGCTTTCTAGTATAGTTCTGTTTTTTTTGGGGGATTTTTCCATCAGTAAATTTCCTTTTTTAAAAAACCCCCGTTGAAAACAGGGGCCTTTTAAAAAGCTTCCTTGTCCACGGGGAAAAGAAAAAATTTCAAACAAAGGGGTAACGGACGGGTATGGATCCAAACCGGACCACCCAGGGAGATAGAAAGCCACGCCAGGGAAGATCTAATAGCCCCCGGTTTTCCCCAAGCCCGCCGCAAACGGAGGGGACTTCTGGGGCTTGAGGCTACCAGGTCGTCCCCCCCCTGAAACTTACTTCCCTGCCGGCAGCCGGGGTTCAGCGAGGTACAAAAAGTGATCCAAGAATCTTAGTGGTGGCAGGCTTATGGTCGGGGCGGGCGGCAATGGTTCGTGGTCGAGGACAGGCGATAAGGGGGGGCAGGCGGCAAGGTTCGGAGTCGAAACGTAGCGGGGTTGGTACACGGCAAGGCAAAAGACTAACAGGAACGCTTTCTAAAAGGACGGGGCAAAAAAAAGATCCGGGGGGAAAAGTGACTAGACCTAAATTTTAAATAGAGAAAAGCCCCGGAAATTTAGCCAATTAGGGGCGCACTGTCCCAAAAAATTTTACAGAACGAGCGCCCGCGCGGCGCTGGGGGGGCGCGCACGCGCACCCGGGCCAGCAGGGGGCGGAGCGAAGGGGGAGCGCGGTCAGGTGAGGAAGGGGACGGATGCGCACGGGCGGCGGGGGGGACCCGCGGGGCACCCGCCCCGGGGCCGGGGACCTCCCGCGGGGGACACGGGGGGCGACCGCGGTCCTGGACCGGACCGGGCGCAACCCTTACAGCCCCCCCCCCTTAGCCCCCCCTCCTTTTTGGGACGCGAAACCTAGGGGGAGGTTTACGATTCAGGGAGTTCATTCTGGCTCCCGGGGACCTCTCCTGGGGGCCGAAGCCCTTAAATCTACGGGGAAAAGCGCTTCCCCTCGTTTTTCATCCCAAGAGTCCTTTACCTCAAGATGTCGGCGGACTTGGTACAGGGGAAGGATTTACATTCCTGAGAGAGAAATGGTTCAGAACCAGCGGCAAAAGGAGGGAACATGGAATGCGTTTTGGGATCCGGAGAGAGGGAGGCAGGGAGACTTGTACTCCCCGGGGTTAACTGCCCGAAGAACCTTAAAGGGTCCGAGGAAACGAGGGCCCAATTTGAGACAGGAAAACCCCGGCGCACGTCCCTTGAGGAAGCCAAATTTTGTCCCCTGGGGGGAATGTTGGGGCGGGTCTTCTCCTTTTATCAGCCTGATCTTTATAGGGGAAAAGGGCCCGAAGTAGGAACTGCGTCTCCTGCCAAAGGCCTTGTTTCCCCGAACTGGTCTTGACACGGGCACCTCCGAATTAGGGGCAGGGGGGAGGGGGGGTGCGGATGGCGGCCATAGACTAAAAAGAAGGGAGACGCCGGGCTGCCTCCGAAACGCGATTTGTACGAGAATTGGGCCCCAAGGGGGTACTGGCCCATTTTGTCCTGACGTCCAGAACAAAAGTGAGAGGTTTTCCCCCCCAGAATCTGTTCCCCCCGCTCCACCTCCCATTGGATTGAGGGTGATATGCTGCGAAAAGTCCATTTTGACTTGCGAGGGGAGCATAGTGCCCCCCAAAATCGGGAAACAAATTGGACACCCCTGGTTTTAGAAAATGTGTAAAGGTAACCCATGAAATGGGGAAAACATGTGGAAAAAACTGATTGGGCTTTTTGTGGGAAAGGGGGGCGGGCCGGGAGGGGTACGAAGTGGGACATCTTTGAAACCGTCGTAACCCCCCGTGACCGAATTCCCAGAGGAGGCCGGAAGATCAGGTTTAAATCCTGGCTTGGCCCCGGGAATCTCAGGACGGCAGGGGAGGGCAGGAAGGGGCCGGCCTCTGGGGGGCCTTGTTCCGAGCCTTTTGGAAAGGCGACGTAAGCCCTTGACACCTGTGCCAGGGTAGCCACCAGTATGCCGTGAGATCAAAGCGTGGACTTCCTTTCCCCCGGAATGACCACCCAAAGAGAAGCTAGGCCCCATTCCCAAAACACCTTTTTTGAGTGCGGGCGGCACAAAGGGGTTTGCAGTAGGGACGTTCTGGAGACTGCGGGAGCCAACGTAACCAACCGTTCGGGAAATTAGTTTGTGACAGGGTTCTCACCGGCCACGCCCAGGCACGGGAGAGGGCTCGGCCTTGAGTTTTTCCCCAGCAGGTCGGAAATGTATGTGAAAGTCGAACGTGAGAAAAAGAGAGACCATCGGGCTTGGCGAGGATTCAAACGCTGGCCGTCTTAATACAGTAAATTCTTATGGCCTAAAAATTCGATAGGATGGCGACCCCCCCTCCCAATGTGCCCTCCCCCAGGGCAATTTGAGGGCCAAAGATTTCCCGGTCCCCAAGGCATAGTTCCGCTCCGCCGGCGAAAGGTCTTAGAGAAAACCCACATGTGAGAATCTTCCCCTTTGGGGCCCTTTTTCTGTTGAGGACTTCCCCCCTCCCCCCAGAAGAAGCATCCACCTCCAAGGAAACGGCTTCTGGGGAATCGGCCGGACCAGAACAGGTGCAGTGGAGAAGGCGTTTAACCAAAAAACGCCTTCTCACCCTCGGGAGACCACATCTCGGTTCGCGTTCTTCCTAGTGAGGCCACGTAGGACCCCCAAAGGTGGAGAAGTGGGGAAAAAAATTGGGGGTAAAAATTTCGCGAAGCCGGAAGGTGGGGCCCGAAGACGACAGGACGGGGCCCATTGCAGTACCGCAAGAGTTTACGGGTTTCCATCTTCAGGCCCTTTGGGCGAACGTTTAAAAACCCGGGGAAGGGTAGGCGGGGCTGATGGAAAATGAATTTTTTCCCCCGCTTGGCGTACAGACGTTTGCGGTAACGCGCAGAACCTGGCGCCTTGGGTTGGGTTGCGTCTGAAGACAGGGGGAGAAAATTAGGATGTCACCAAGTACACTACAACACGGGTACAGGAGATCCCGGGAAAACTCGTTCAAAATTCTTGAAACACTGCGGAGCGGAGAGCCCAAAAAGGGGATTACAGATATTCAAAATGCCATCCCGGTATTAAACGCCGTCTTCCACTGTCCCCCTCCCGAATTTTAGAGGTTTGTAGGGCCCCGCAGGTCCAATTTGGGAAAAAACCTTTAGCCCCCTTGAGGCGGTCAAAAAATTTTGCATCAGCGGGAGAGGGTAGCGGGTTTTTTTCGGGGGTTTAATTTGATTTTCCCCCCCCCCCGGGGAGTCAATACACGGAGGAGGGAAACCATCCTTCTTTGTACGAAGAAAAACCCCCCCCGGCTGGGGAGAGGACTTGGAGAAACCTTTCTGCAATTCTCTTGTTGTAGGCCGACATGGCCCGAGTTCCCGGTACAGAAACGGGGGAGACCCCTTTCCCCCCCGGGGGGAGGTTCCCGGGAAAAAGGTCAATGGGGCAGTCTTTAAAGGGCCCAGTGGTGGGAGGTATCGCCCCTTCCCCCGGAGAAACGCCCAAATCCTGGACTCACTGGTAACTGGGGGAGCTCGGGTAGGGGTGCGGAGAAGTGGGAGGCCCCGGGCGTGGACCCTCCCCGCAGAGGTTCTGGCATTCTGGGCCCCAACGCAGGGCCTCCCCCCCAGTCTTCCAATCACTAGGGGCGGGGTTTTTAGCCAGGGGCCCCAAAAAGGTCGCCGAGGAAGCACGGGGCAGGGTGGAACCTGACTTCTCCTATGAGACCCCCACCCGGGGGTCACGGCCCGGTTTTATACTGGAGGGATCAGGAGGACTCCCCCCAACCGAGGAAATCACCAAAAAGGTTTTTCCAGGCGAACTACAGGCACGCGGGACCCGGGATACCAAAGGCATGGATAAATTCCCGGGAAGGGCCCCAGTCCAGGAAGGCAGAACCCGAACGAAGAACCAGCGTCAGTTTCACCCCACGGGATCATCAAACGTGGAGCGGGAGGGAAATGACCTAGAGCCGCCTCTCCCACGGGACCTAGGTGAGAGCATTTCCCACGTAGGATGAAAGCGACTCTTTTTTTGGCGAAGCTCCCCTGCCCCTTTCAGGGGGAACCTGATATGATGCGGGGCAAGGAGAATTAGTTCGTTTAGGGAGGGCGGGAGGTCTCTTGCTGCCAAAGCGTCTTTTACCCCGGACAACCCTTTTTTAAGGTGGCGCCCCGAGGGCGATCGTTCCACGCGGCTCCGAAGCCGGATACGGGAAATTTAACCGCAAGTCCCCACAAGGATCGCCCCGACGAAGGCCCCGGGGCAACTCAGCAAGGAAGCACCGCCGGCTCCCAAAAAAAGGTCGGAATTTCCCGGAGGAAATCTGAGGTCCCAGTCACAGGGTCGTTCCTTCCCAAGGGGGTTGCCCAAGCAAAGGGGGTTCCCGGAAAGTGGCTCACCACAAGGCCACTTTTAGACCTCTCCAAGGGAAAAGGTCCCCCATCCTCCACGGGATAGAGCACTGCGTAATGAAACCCCGGCAGAGCTGGGGGTCCCCGGCAAAGCTGGGGTAGAGGGAGCCGAAGCTGGCCCCGGGTGGCCAAAGGAAATGCAGATGTAAATTTGGGCCACAGACGGGGGCGGCGCGGGGTCAAGAGCTGAAGCACATGGCCGAGAGCTGGCCCAACTGTGACCTTGTTGTGCGATTTGTTGCTTTTGCGGGGAACAACCGTCGTAATAATTTTAGATGCTTGGCAGGGGGACCTTGGCGGGGTCCATGGCTGGATTTACTTAAAGGGCGTGGTGGGATCCCAGGACCCCGCAGGCGTGATAGGAAGCCACGCCAGGGAACGAATCTAAGTGCCCCCGGTTTTTACCAGAGCCCGCCGCAAAGCGGGATGGACTTTCTGCGGCTTTAGGCTACCAGGTGTCCCCCCTGACGGGCTTGCCTGCGGGGAGCCCAGGTGCAGCGAGGGGACAAAAACGTGATCCAAAATCGTATGGTGGGGAGGCAGTATGGTCAGGGGCGGCAATGGTTCTTGGTCGAGGACAGGGCGTAAGGTCAGGGCAGGCGGCAGAGGTTCGGGGGTCGAGAAACGAAAACAAGGTCCCCCGGCAAAGGCAAGGCCCAATAGACTAACAGGGGCGCTTTCTCAAAGGCACGGGCAAAAAAAAGATCCAGCGGGGGGGCGTGGACCTAAACTTAAATAGAGACAGCGCCCGGGGAATTAGCCAATTTCCCCGGGGCACTGTCCCTTTTAAATTTTCATGAACGAGCGGGGCCACGCGCCACTCCGGCCCAGGGGGCGCGGACGAACGGGAGCCGGTCAGGTGGAGAAGGGAGGGGCAGCCACGGCGGCAGTGGGACCCGCGGGGGGCACCCCTCCCCGCCGGGGACCGCGCGGGGGACACGGGTGCGACCCGGTCCGGGACCGGGCCGCGGCCCAACCCGTTTCACAAGGAAAATAGAGCAGGGAGACGAATGCAAAGAATCGAATTCCAAAAAAGGGAGAGATAAGTCCCTTGGAGGCATAATTTGTGACAATCATTTGCCAAATTAAAATGATAATCAAAAACAGTGATTTTTAATATCTGGGGTTATGTGTAGAGATGGGCGAATTTCTCAAAAATGCGTTTCGCTGAGTTTGACAAATTTTTCGGCAAAATTATTTTCGACCCGAATTTATTCGCGGTGAATCGCGTAAAAAAACTGTTATTTCCTGGCTGCAGAGAATGTATAGGGTGTTGTAGAACATTGTGTCATGCTCAAAAAGCAAAAGGAGCGTGGTTTGGCTTTTTACAATCTATGTTTTAGTATGACACGCAGATACAGGGGCCAATATAAATCGCTTCATACATCATTCCCCTTTGGCAGTTACAGGGGGGAAAATACCAAAAAACTGAAGTGGGAATGCAGGGCCACGAGGTAATGCGCACCATGGAAAAAAACCCAGCATTGGGCCCAAAATCTGGAGCCAAAAGAAAAGGCCCCTTTTACACTGACACAGATATTCCCCCAAATTTTGACAGAACTTCTTGTTTAAAACGCTGATCATGTAGAGCCCCCCTGAAAGAGTGGAGAGGATGTCAGCAGTAATTTTTGCGTTGACATCACTGATCATGGTGCCCTTCTTTTCATCCGTCAATGTCTGCTTTCAATCGGTCAATAATCCATCAGCATTGCTAAAGCCAAAAACAAACAGAAGTTGATCCAAAACAGAGATGACCAGTAAATGGGATATTTGCATGTCTTCTGTGTTCTGTATCCACTCCTGCTTTTGGCTACCTAATCATCAGACAATCCTGATCCTGATTGTAAGAGTGGCACAATGACAGGTTGAGAAGGTGGCAGCAACATCGATAGAAGAAAAAAATGGAAACACGGCCCTACTCACAGCTAGGAAGCTGAAATGAGACTAAACACAGCACAGAGGCAGCACAAGCCCCCATGCTACTTAAGAAAAATACCCAGAAAACTGCACCTTAAATTGGCATATGTTCACATAGCATTGCAAAAAAGCCACAGTACCATACATTGGGAAACTATACAGATGCAAAAATACCCGTAAGACAGCCGTTCGCACACTTTCCGTGCATGAGGGGGGCGGCTGCTGGTTTTCTAATTGCATTTACTCCCCAGTACTGTTGAGTAAAAAAAAAAAACTTTTTTCACATACATTGGGAGACTGTACAGATGCAAAAATACTCGTATGACAGCCGCTCGCACACCTTCCATGCATGAGGGGGGCGGCTGCTGGTATTCTAATTGCATTTTCTCCCCAGTACTGTTGAGTAAAAAAAATACCAGCAGCTGCCCCCCTCATGCATGGAAGGTGTGCGAACGGCTGTCTTACAGGTATTTTTGCATCTGTACAGTCTCCCAATGTATGGTACTGTGGCTTTTTTGCATGCTATGTGAACATATGCCAATTTAAGGTGCAGTTTTCTTTCCCCCTAGTGGTGAGATGTATTGGTTACCACCAATTAACTGCTCCTGGGTATTTTTCTTAAGTAGCATGGGGGCTTGTGCTGCCTCTGTGCTGTGTTTAGTCTTATTTCAGCTTCCTAGCTGTGAGTATGGCCGTGTGTAGGAAACCACAAGGGGCCGTGGTGGACGGCTGATATGTCTCACCGAGATGCCTGGTCTCGGTGTGGTAAAAAGCCATGTAGTACTGGTGTCAGCGGCATTCGGCCACTGACACATGTTTTATATACGTTTAGCATAACAGCTATGCGGTTAATCGGGTAGGCTTTTTACTGGAGTAGCCAAAAGAGCTAGGTGGGTTGGCTACGCCCATGTTCCAGGTCAAGGCCAGGGTTTGCGGGAATCCTATGTAAGCCTTGCAGGTCAGGTGTGCAGGGTGTTTGGTCAGAAGGAGATCTGACAGTGTTGGAGCTGGAGAGGACGTCTACAGCAGACTGTCTGTAAAGCACCCTTAAAGGACTGTGAGTGATACAACACCGAAGGTGTTATGATTATGTTTTGTTCGGCTGAGGATAAGCTGCATTGTGTTTCCTTGTTTATTTGATTTGGAGCAATAAACGCCAGTGCCTGGAATAGACGGATGTCACAGACTGTGATTTCCCGTGCTAACATTGGGCTGATCCCTACAAGTGGTGGAGGATGCAAAGGGCATAAACCTGAAACCTATGTCCTGGGTGAAGGCTGCAACACAGAGCCAAGCCACAGCTTCCACTATGGAGGAGCTCATCAAGCACCTAGTGCAGGCAAATCTGCAGCAGCACCAGGCCACAGCTCAGCAGCAGACGGCTCATATGGAAGCCCTGAAGGCCCAGCAACATATCTCAGAGCAGCAGCAGGCAGCGCACAGGGAAGCCATGCAGGCTCAGCAACAGGTAACAGTGCAGCAGAGGATCCATACGGAAGCCACGCAGGCCACCAATCAACTGCTAATCCAGCAGATGTCCGTACTGACGGAGGCCATGCAAGACCGAGAGACGCCAGCTACGCCAATCCGTGATGGCGGCCATCACGCCAGGAGGACTGTACGGGAGGCTCTCCAGAAGATGACCGTGGAGGATGACGTTGAAGCCTTCCTCATTGAAATTTGAAGGGGTTTGCGACCGGGAAAAGCACCAGGAGCATGGGCGGGGTTTCGGGCCCCCCTATTTAACGGGAATCCCCAGAAGGCTAAAAGATCTTCCTTTGCAGGATGCTAAGTAGTACCCCTAAGTTAAAAGCGGAACCTCACCCACCTTGGATTATTTTGGCGGTTCGGCCCAGGGGGTAACCAGTGGGCGACATTGTGGGGAAACCCTCCGGGTCGCAGTTGTTTACTTGCACATCTACCAGAAATTGTTACAGCCGGAGGTATGCTCCCCACCAAATGGGGGAGCAGGGGGTCTGGCCCTTTTCATGCTCTCTTTTTTCCGCCCCCCGAACAGTGCGGTTGGCAGGGGGACCCCCAGACAGCAGATGACCTGGGGGGGGCTAGTGGAGATTTTCACGCCATGGAGAAATCCCAAAGGAGTAAGGAACCCGGGAAAAATACCCATAGGGGAAAGGGCCCGGAGAGATGGGGACCCCAAAAAGGGGGACCCAAAAACCCGCGAGAGGGGGGGCCCAAGTCCAGGGGTGGGCCCGACCCAGGCGCAGAGGGTTGTCCGGGGAACTTTTTGTTTCGATGTCGGGGGCCGGGTCACTTTTGGCAGCCCAGTGCCCCCAAAAACCAAAACCCCATGGCTGTTTTCGGCTCGCCGCCTTTTCCCCCTGTTTGCGCAACCCGTGCAGGCCATGGCCGAACTGGGGGGGGGACTCCAGATGTGCACCCTGACTGTGAATGGAACCCGGGGGTCCGGACTGTTTGGGCTCGGGGAGCCTGGGGTTTCACTCATCGTGGCCACTCCTTTCCCCATGAATTGGTCCCAGGGAAAAAACCCCCGGGGTTCGTGTATTCATGGGGATACCAAAGGGGTACCCCGTGGGCCCAAGTTAACCTGGAGACAGAAGGGGGTACTTTTGACTCACAATGTTGGGGGGTTGACAAATTTAATGCGATGAGATGGATTGTGGGCCTGGGACTGCCAGTGTTCTGGGACCTGTGGGAAAAGCAGGAGGCGCGGGGTGTCCAAGGGGGCCGTTACCTGGTGTTGGGGAAACAGGAGGTAAGCCCTGAGTTTCGCTATCGGTCCTGGTGGGAGAAAATATGTGGAGGGATAATGTGGAGGAAAACATTCCCCAGTTAGAGGGAATTTTGGTACAGCCCAGCTACAGGACTTAACATTAAAAGAGGCAATGGGGGCTGTGACTGTCATCAATGGAGTACCCCAGGAGCCGGGGGCTGAGAATCGGTTCCCTTCACTTTGCCTTCAATAATGAGTTATTGTACGTGTGACCAAAATAAGGGATGACGGTGTGTGGAACAGTTAAGTTCCGGGTCCCTTTAGGCGGGTGGATCATGGATATGGCCCACTCCCATGTGTAGCGGGGTCACCTGGGGCGGAGGATTATGACATGAGAGAATCCTGCAGCGGTTATATTTGGCCAGGATGTTACCGGAGAGATCAGGAACTTCTTGCCGGTCTGTTCTGTGTCGTCAGGTGACTTCCCCAGTGGACAAATTTCCAAAGTCCTTGGTTTACCTTGCAATTATAGAGGTCCCCTTGAAATGATAGCTTATGGACTGTTGGTTTAATTCTAGCCAGGGGGGCACAATACTTCTTGGTTTACTGTAGATGATGCCCCTGGGTACACGAAGCTATTCCCCTACGAAATACTCGGCCACACGGTGATAGCCAGGGCAGTTGTTTCATGTTTTTCCCCAAATGGGGATTTCCCAAGAAGATCCTAACGGATCAAGGAACTCCGTTCGGTCCAAGGTGATGAGAGAACTGTGCAAGTATTGAAAGTCACCAATTGCGCACCTCCGTCTACCACCCCTCAGAGGACGGCTTGGTAGAGCGATTTAATAAGACCTTGAAAGCCATGCTAAAAGGTGGTAGAGAAGGATGGACCGGGAACTGGACTGTCTATTACCTTTGCCTGTTATTTTCAATTAGGGAAGTACCCCATCACCACGTGTTCTCACCTTTCGAACTTTTGTATGGACAGGGCAACACTAGGGGGCTTTTGGATCTGGCGATGGAAACCTGGAAGCTGAGGTTACTCCTCATAAGAGTGTGATAGAGCATGTAGCCCAGATGTAGAAAGAAATCAGGGGTGATGCCTGGTTTTGCATGCGCAGAGGCCCAGTTTCCAAGCGATATATAATAGGTCTGCCAATCCAAGACAGGTACAGCTGGAGGGACGAGTTGATAGTGTTAATCCCACTGTTGAGAGTAAATTCTGGCCAAAGTGGCAGGGGCCCCGTTACGAGCATCGGGTGTGAAAAGATAGGAGAGGTTAACTACAGGGTACATCAGCCAGGAAGAGAAATCTTTTAGGTGTAAACAACGTCAACACTGTTAAAATACTGAGAGAAAGAGAGGTCCTGAGTCTCCTTGCCTTACAGGACAAACCTAGTCGAAGTGGAGGCAGTGAAGATTTGCAGAGACCCTAGTCCCCCTTCCCCTGCAGCAAGGAATGAGGGAGCTACTCGTTGAACAGAACAGGGAATTTGTTCACAGAGACCCGGGCTTACTAAATGTGATACCCCATGAGATCCTCACAGACCCCCAGGACCGAGTGAACCTAAAAGACCACTTTAGGGTCCCGGAAGCCCGTGGGAAGTTTATCGCAAGGAAGTTCAAAGGATGTTAGAACTTGGGGTAATTGAGAGGTTCAAAAGTCGGATGTCCTGCTTTGTACTAGTACCCAAAGCCCAATGGAGAATGAGAGTCTGCAACGACTTACCGATCGGTTAAATGATGGTATCTAGGGATGGATGCCTACCCCATGCCCAGGGTAGACGAGTTGAGTTGAGCGGTTGGGGCCCCGTAGTAGATATATCACCTCTTAGACTCACGAAAAGGTTATTGGCAGATCTCCAAGCAAAAGAGCGAGATAGAAGATCCGCTTTTTCCACACCGGGGGTCATTTAAGTATGTTCGGATGCCGTTTGGGTTTACAGGGGGCTCCGGCCACTTTCCAGAGGGCATGGATCCAAGGTTTGATGGCACCCATAGGAAATTTGCAGCTGCCTACTTAGATGACATTGTCATCTTCAGTCAGGACTGGGAGAGTTACCTAAGGAAAGTTCAGACTGTCCTTGACACCCTGAGGACGGCCGGTGGTTTAAAATTAACACAGTAAATGCGCCCTGGGGATGGAGGAGACTAAGTACTTAGGCTATGTAGTGGGAAGGGGGGTAATTAAACCCAGATGAAATTTTACAGTCGAAGCTATTCAGAAATGGCCCCGCCCCCTCACCAAGAAACAGGTCAAGGCATTTCTTGGCATAGTCGGCTATTATATGCGATTTATCCCTAGGTTTGCCGAGATAGCCGTCCCATTGACGGATTTGACAAAGGGGAGAATGTTGGCCATGATTAAATGGTCCAACAAAGCAGAGGGGCTTTCAGGAGCTGAAACAGGGCCCTGTTGCAGACATACCATGATGGTAAGCAGCCCCGGACTTCTCCCGGGGGAGTTTGTGGTCCAGTCGGAAGCTTCAGATTTGGGTCTGGTGTTATTATCATGTCCCAGGTGATAAATGGTGAAGAGCACCCGGGTAATTATACCTAGTAGGAAGCGTCTCCCAAGGCCAGAGAGGAATTATGCCATTTGGAAAGAAGTGTTTGGGCATAAAGTGGGCTTAGATACCTCAGGTACCACCTGCAGGAAAGAGTTCAGGGGAATATGTAGAATCCGACCATGCCCCAATAAAATGGATGCGGGAGAAGAAAGGGAAACAATGCGCGGAGTGACCGTGGTTTTCACTTTACTGGATTTTCTCATTACTCCGTTAGAGCATATGCCAGGCAATACTTCAGGGAACGCTGGGATGCCTTATCAGGGTGGTCAGTTTGGTGGGGCTGAAGTTGCCAAAACCCCGGTTTTAGGGCAGAAGGTGGGGAGGGGGGTATGTAGGAAACCACAAAGGGCCATGGTGGTACCGGCGATGTGTCTCACAAGATGCTATGTCTCGGTTGTGGTAAAAAGCCATGTTAGTAATGGTGTCAGCGGCATTTTGGCCAATGACACACGTTTTATATACCGTTTAGCATACTGCTAGCGGTTATCGGGTAGGATTTTTTACTCCAGGAGTAGCAAAAGAGTTGGGTGGATTGGATACTCTGTATGTTCCAGGTCAAGGCCTGGGATGGGGGAATTCCAATGTAAGCCTTGCAGGTCAGGTTGTGTGCAGGTTGGTTTGGTCAGAAGGAGATCGGACAGTATTGGAGCTGGAGAGGACGTCTACACGCAGGCTGTCTGTAAATGCAACCATAGTAAAGGACTGTGAGTGATACAACACGGAAGGTTGTTATGATTATGTTTTGTTCGACTGTGGATGAACTGCATTGTGTTTCCTTGTTTATTTGATTTGGAGCAATAAACGCCAGTGACTGGAATAAACGGAAGTCACAGACTGTGATTTCCCGTGCTAACCGTGTTTCCGTTTTTTTCTTTGAGTAATTAATTCCCCTTTTTTCTGTAAATTCGTGTATATTAAGGGAGTCGTACGGGACCTGCAATAGATGAGGAGCCTGTGATGGGGCTTTGCAGGTCTTACATATTGTGGCACACCGTACAACTAATACCTCATATTTGATGTGTTTTGTAGTATGTGAATAAAAGAATACCAGCAAGCGCCCCCCTCATGCTGGAGGTGTGCGATCGTCTTGTCCTTACTGGGTATTGTTTGGCTATCTGTACAGTCTCCCATTGTAATGGTACTGTGGCTTTTTGCATGCTATGTGAACATATGCCAATTTAAGGGCGCGTTTTCTGTCCCCCTGGTGGTGAGATGTATTGGTTACCACCAATTAACTGCACCTGGGTATTTTTCTTAAGTAGCATGGGGGCTTGTGCTGCCTCTGTGCTGTGTTTAGTCTCATTTCAGCTTCCTAGCTGTGAGTATGGCCATGTTTCCGTGTTTTTCTTTGAGTAATTAATTCCCCTTTTTTTCTGTAAATAGCAACATCACTAGCCCACAGAGTGGCACAATGACAGTGTGGAGGTGGCAGCAACATCACCAGACCACAGAGTGGCAAATGACAGGTTGGAGAGGTGGCTGGCAACAATCAGTAGGCCCAATAGTGGCACAATCACAACAGCTATGGAGGTTGGCAGCAATATTAGTAGACACAGAGTGGCACAATGGAGAGATTGAGAAGGTGAAGCAACAGATCTAGTAGGCAACAGAGTGGCGTACATGACAGGTTGAGAACTGGTGCAGCAACATCGTAGTCCACAGAGTGGGCACAATTGAGCAGGTTGAGGAGGTGGCAGCAAACATCGAGTAGTGCACACAGAGTGGCACAATCACACCAGTATGGACGGTGGCCGGCAGCAACAACAGCAGCAGCATCGAGGTCGGAGAGTGTGCACCATATGGACCAAATTCTTAGGAGCACGGTGGCAAGGCAACTCATGAGTATAGGGCCACACGAGTGGCACAATGACAGTGTGGAGGTGATGGCAGCAACATCAGTATGCCCACAGAGAGGGCACTATGAAAGGTTAAGAAGGTATGCGACAGCAACATCTGTAGGCAACGAGTGGCACAATGACAGGTTGAGAAGGTCGGGCTAGCAACATCAGTAGGCTCAGAGTGGCACAATGGCTACAGTGTGGAGGTGGGCGGCACAACAGACAGTAGCAGCATAAAGGTTTGGATAGTATGTTGGCAATATGTACAAATTCTGGAGGTAAAGTGCAGCAAACATGAGTAGCACAGCTAAGTGCTCAAGACCCAGCGTGGAGGTGCGCACAGCAGCATGAGTAGGCCACAGATTGTCACAATGACACAGCTGTGGAGGTGGATGGCAATACTAGTCCTGGTACAAGATGGCTGGGTGGGCAGATTAGAGCAGCTGGCAGACGCAGATGTGTGGCATCAGGAGGGTGGGCTGCATCAGAATCGTAGTCTGAGGCAGGTAGTCTAGAAGAATCCAGACTCATTTCTCAAAGTTTTGGTGGAGTCGTCAATGGCTGGTCTAATCTGTTGCATAAAGGCATTGGATGTAGTGAAATCCTGGCCAAATCCAGCACTGATTCATCTAGACAAGGCGAGCGTCTCACCTTTCGGGTGGACAAGCGAGTTCTCCTTGGGGTAAAACTATGGCCCCCGCCCGCACTGAACATCACGCTCTGATGCCACACTACTGGCGGTCAATCCAGTATGGTCTGCCAGTAGTCCCAGCAGATTTTCTACATGAGGGTGGCAGAGTGCTGTCCAAGTAGGCCACACATGATTGTTCAGGGTTGCTCAGGTCCTGCTGCGTGAGTACTCTCTCAACTAGGCGGGTGGAAGAAGCTGCATCATCAACGACTCCAGAATTACTGTGGCCAGTGGTTACATAAGCGTTGAGGAACCCCCCGGTAGGCTGTCCAGTAGGATGGACGATGCCGCACATAGCAGCGGCCAACCGTGACTACATAGGATATCTCGTATAGTATCGTGAGTATTCCCTCCCTTCGGCAGATGGTAAAAACGGCTCCCCATTTTGGAACCGGTAGCAAGAGTCCAAGAGGTGGAGAGCAGAAGTCATCCTCTCTGCCCAGATGGTGAGCCATTCGGATGTCCACTAGCCAGGCAAATCAGAATTGCTGCAGGCCTTCCTGCGCACGTGACTTGAAGGACTCCCATACATCCATTCATCCACTGTATACTGCAACGGTGTGTGCTGGGTCATCTGCCTCGTTCTCTCAACTCTTTTACCTCCTCGGCTGTTCTTGCTCCTCCTCTCCCTGTCCACCTGAGTAGAAAACACTCGATCTCGCCAGACACTGCTTCGTCTTCAACTGTACTCATCTTCCAGTTTCAGCCCCCACCGACTCACGTGGCCGTGAGATGTAGTCACCCACGTCTTACAGTCCCTGACCAGGCAGATTTTTCAGCATCTGTTCCAGGATATGAAGAGTGGAATGACCGATATTCATCCCGTAGTCTGGCGATGACAAAAACGTGGCCTCCTCAAGAGGGCTGAGCAACTGCAGTGTCCAAACGGCATGAGCTGCACACTGGCAAGGAATCAAATTACACGCAGGGGGGAGTACTCCTGTCTGCTGGTTCATCAAAAAATTGTTTAAGGCCTTTCTCTGTTCCATAGAGTCGGTCCAAACATAGGAGGGCTGGAATTTCCAAAACGAGTGGAAAACATCGCGCATATCAGCCTATGGTTGGGGGAGGACGTTCTGCCACTGCAGCTCAAGGAGGGTCGTGCTTGGCTTTGTAGGAATGGATGAAGTGCATGCAAGGTTTCCTGGCATTTTTTAGAATGTCTTTGCAGATGGGTGAATACTTCAGGAAACCTCTTTTGTACAACCAGATTGAGACACGTGCGCCATGCAGGAACGCATGGGTCATCCTCCTCGGTGCAGTGCGCGACACCATGTTCCGTTCCATTGTCTGTCACCAATGGTTCAGATTTCGTTGTCGCGGGAGAAAGCACACATTGATTTCGTGTTGCATGGACGCAGAGCAGCTCCTCCCTAGTGTGACTTTGTTCTACCCAGGCATAACCAGGTGTAGAACGGCGTGACACACTGTGCACCTACACATAGTGGTATGATGGAGCACTACTGGGAGGCTGAGATGGTGGTGGTGGATGGAGGAGGAGGGGCGGAAACATTGGCGCGCGGTGACATAGCAAGTTTGACCACGTGGAGGAGAAAGGGGTGTATCCTGTACAAAGTTGCTGGTGTGGCTGGGCAGAACACATTTTACCAGTGGGCCAGTAAAGGACATGTTACTGTCTCATGACTGTAGTTTACCAGGTTTCCACACGTCCACGTTGCCATGACACCTTGGGAGGACACCGATAGGCTCAAGCACTGGCCCAGACCTTCTGTTCTACAATATTTGTGGCAGGGCTGGTACTGCCTTTTTCGAAAGAAATTGCGGCTTGGGACTTCCACCTTGGCTCAGGCCACAATCCCGATTAGTTCTCTGATCAGTGCAGAGTCCAACACTTGGAAAGGGAGGGACTGCAGTACCAACAACTTGGATAGGAGCACGGTCAGATTCTGCACCTTAGGATGGTTGGACGCATACTGCTGTATCTTGGCAATTGCCTCGTTCAACGACTGCTGGCACCATGAGTGGCGAGGAGCAGGAGCATCTGGACCGGGAGATGATGGGAAAGACAAAGAGCTCCCTTCTGCAGATGTGGTGAAGCCCTGACTGGCTGAAATGTCATGCGTGCCACTGGGTGCTGCTGCTGTTGGTGCGGCAGGATGGACCACCACATCTGTGACACGTTCTCCCAGGCCACTGGATGGTGACGCTGCATGTGTTGATGAAGGGCCGTGGTGCCAACGTTAGCTCCGTGGCTACGCTTCACTTTCTGCCCACAGATTCTACATATACACATGTTCGGCTCCTCCGGTGTCTTAGCAAAAAACTGCCACACCAGTTGGAAGTAAGGTTTGATTTTTCCCACGAACACTCCACACTGAGTGACTACTACTGCCGCTGCCTCGGTGAGCCCCTGTGCCGCTATTTTCTTGGACCTGCGAAGCGGGTTTTCTACCCCGTGGCCGTTTGGCTCCCGACCTCGCACTGCTGCCACCCTGCTGACTCACGGCCACACTAGTGACCTGCTGGCTGCACCGCTGCCTGACGCACAAGCTGACACCCTCTTCTCCCGATGATGATGATGATGAAGCCCTTGCCCTTTACCCCGTCCCAATGCGATCGGCTGCATCGTCATCGATTTGTGTTTGCCCATCACTGCTATTCTCCTCAACGGTCTCAGTATGCAGAGCTTGACTGCTTGCAACATAACCTCCCGTGCCACTCTCCACATCACTACTTTCCCGCCTACTGCAAGAGCAGCGGATGTCTGCCCCACCTCTTCGTTGCCAAGTAGCTGCTGACTGTCCTCAAAGAGTTCGTCCTTGCTTTATAGTGGCGCTGAGCCCAGACCACATAGTAGATCTCTGGCTGAGGGAACCGAATGGGACAGAGGCGGGTTGAGGACAGGTGAGGGCCGCTGACATGCTCCCGGACCATGCCAACTAAGGGTTGTGTCTGACGTTCCCACCGACTCTTGGCTGGGGTTGTCAGATGTCATCTGGGAGGAAGTGGATTTACCTAGTCAACCAATCCCAAAAACCCTGGGTTGCTGGTCAACACACGGCCGCTAGATGACACCGGCAGTTCTGACCTCACCGAGTCACCCCTGCTGCGACGTCCCCTTGCTGTGCTGCGACTTGTGCCTGGTCCAGGAACGTTTGTGCCACTGCCACTCACATGTGAAGGGCCTGCCACCTCTCTGTCTGACACACTGTTTGATCAAAAAATTAAATTAAGCCTTGGGTATGAAGTACACTACAGAAAAACCAGATGTAATTTTGGCATATATCGGACCAAAAAAAACAGACACCCTGTATTTTAGTCCAAATTACCCCACAATAAAGAGGTTAAATTAAGCCTTGGGTATGAAATACCGTAGAGAACAACCAGTTGTAATTTAGTCGTATATAGGACCAAAAATACAGACACCCTGTATTTTAGTCCAAATTACCCCACAATGAAGAGGTTAAATTAAGTCTTGGGTATGAAATACCGCACAGAACAACCAGATGTAATTTAGGCGTGTATGGGACAAAAAAATACAGACACCCTGTATTTAAGTCCAAATTACCCCACAATCAAGAGGTTAGATTATGCCTTGGGTATGAAATATTACCCAGATGTAATTCAGGCGTGTATGGGGCAGAAGTACACCCACCCTTGTCTTTATGGAGATTCCCCCACAACCTAAAAATAAATACTAACACTCCTTGAGTAAAAACTGTGAGTATGACACACACTTCTGAAGATCTTTCACTCCAGTAGCTAAAAAAACGAGTTTCTTTGCTAAAGAGTGCAATATAGGTACAGCAGCAGATAGATAATAATGCTGGTTGAGTAACAAGTGTGGATATGACACACACTTCTAAGGTCTTTCACTCCAGTAGCTGAAAAAACGAGTTTCTTTGCTAATGAGTGTGATATAGTGAAGCAGCAGCAGCAGCCAGATGCTTGTGACAGGACACACAGTGAGAAGTGTGGGAATTTAAGATGGCGTCTGGATTTATAGGGCTGTGACGTCACAGAAGCCCGCTGGTCGCTGATTGGTTTCATGTCTGCACATGTCATATAGGGTGTTCCTTTCTTCCTCCCAGAGTTCTCTGCCCCATGTCACGCCATGTGCTCATGGCCTTTTTACAAAAAAAGACTCTTTGTTTCTGCGGAGTACCATAAACTTCGGCTTCGTGCAGATCCAAAGTTTTCCTGAAATTCGAAACGAACTCCACTTCATTAGAATCGACTCGCCCATCTCTAGTCATGTGTTGAAACTGGATGAAATAAAAGTGTTGAAAAAAGGGGTAAATATCCACCACAATTTAACTATATAGGAAAAGAAAGCCATCAAATCCTTAAAACAGAATGGCAACATTGTCATCCGGTTAGCAGATAAAGGTGGGGGACCAGTAATTATGGATACTGATTACTATATGGAAGAATCTGAAAACATTATCTCTGATAATATTTATTATAGAAAAATTAAAGGAAAATCCATTCCCTGTGGTGCAGAAAATGGTTGACAATTTACTAAAAGATGTGCTAACTCGGGAAGCCATCACTAAAGATGAATTAAAATGTATCAAAATTAAAAATCCCAAGAAACCATTTTTTACATTTTATTCTAAAGATTCATAAAAATGACATGAAATTCATAAAAACTCGTAAACCTCCAGGGCAACCTATAATTTCTGCAACCAGCAATTTATCTCACTACGTTGATTTATACCTACAGGTATATGTAGGCCAATTAGCAAGCCATCTTAAGGATTCAGATGCTTTAATAAAGATTATTTTAGATACCCCACATGAGGAAAATTTCATCTTACTCAGAATGGACATTATGGTATTATATTCCAATATAGACCATCAAAGGGGTTTAGACTGTTCAGCTGAATTTGTCTTTAATGACCCTTTGTTAACAGAACAACAAAAAAACTTTCTCCTAGATTGTCTGTCACGTCAAGGGAGGTACAGTGAGCACTGACTGGAACCCAGCCCACTGTCCCTGCCTACTTGACGTGCTGCCCTAGGCGGCAGACGGCAACTGGGCGACAGTCCCTTCGCTGCTAAAGTGCTGGGGCCGTCAGAAGGAAGAATAGTAAGACAGGCCGGGTCAAACCACATCACGAACGCCAAGCCACAAATCGGATACAGAGGGATAAACGTAAACAAGCAGAGGTCAAACACGAACGGAAGTGAGGTACAAAATCAGAAGACAAGCCGGGGTCAGGAGAACAAGCCGAGGTCAGGTACACAGGTAAGCAAACAACAAAGCAATAGCACAGGTAGCAAGGCAGCCAGGAGAATATCACAGGCGCAGCACTCAGCTAGCAGGGAGTTTAAATGTGATCCCCAGATACCACCCCTGTAGCTGATTGGAGCGGCCTCCGGGTCCTCCCATTGGCTGGTGCGACTCGCCTCGTGTCAGGAGTGGCTGGGCGTCTGTCACTCACACAGCTCCCAGCAGACTGTCTATCAGGGTGGGGTCGCTGATCAGCTGCTGCAGACTCTTCCTCCCTGCAAGCCGAGCGCTGCCCAGCCCTGACAGTACCCCCCCCCCTTTTAGGAGGGGCCACTGGACCCTTCCCTGATCTGGGTTTGTCTGGGTGAGACTCATGGAATTCCTTCACCAGGTCATCAGCATGGATGGATTTAGCTGGAACCCATGATCTCTCCTCAGGACCATACCCCTTCCAATGGACCAGGTACTGCAGTGACTTTTGGACCTTACGAGAATCCAAAATACGGGCGATTTCATATTCTAACCCCCACCTCTATACAAACCGGAGGAGGAGGTCTAGGGGCGGAGTAACAGGCTGAATGTACCTCTTAAGAAGTGCCCGATGGAACACGTTATGTATTCGGAGAGACGAGGGTAATATCAGCCGATATGCCACTGGGTTAACCAGCTCCTGAACCAAATATGGACCTACAAATCGCGGCGCGAGTTTACCAGAGGGAACTTTCAATCGCAGATTTTGGGTGGACAACCATACTTTATCCCCAACCGCAAACCCTCTAGAACAAAGACGCCGTCTATCAGAATTTTTCTTCTGGATGTTCTGGGTATGAACCAAGTTCTTCTGAACTTGGGCCCAGACTGTGCACAGATCTTTAATGATAACATCCACCCCGCTGTGATCAGACGATGCACTGGAAAATGACGCATGCCTTGGGTGAAAACCATAATTACAGTAAAATGGCGAGGTACCAGACGAGCTACTATCCTGATTGTTAATGGCAAATTCAACCACGGTAAGTATTTTACCCAGTCTACCTGCTGAATCAGATACATAACAACGGAGTTTTGTGTTACCATTTGATTTACCCTCTCAGTCTGCCCATTAGTCTCTGGGTGGAAGGCAGAGGAGAAGGACAGGGTGATACCCAGAGCCTTGCAAAGGGCTCTCCAAAAACGAGAAACGAACTGAACCCCTCTGTCCGAAACAATATTTTCTGGTAAACCATGCAGTTTGACAATGTGTTTGATAAAGAGTTCAGACAGTTTTTTGGACGACGGCAACCCCTTTAACGGAACAAGATGGCACATTTTACTGAACCGGTCCACTACCACCCAAATGACCGTTTTGCCCTCTGAAGGAGGAAGGTCCGTCATAAAATCCATGGAGATGTGGGTCCACGGACGTTCAGGTACAGGTAGGGGGCAACGTTCCCCAGGAGGACGAATTCTGGGAACTTTTGCCCGAGCGCAGACTTCTCAAGATGCCACATAGGCCTCAACATCACGAGGCAATGATGGCCACCAGTAATGACGAGAAATAAGCTTTTTTGTGCCAGACACTCCAGGATGCCCAGATAACACAGAATCATGAAATTCTTTTAAAATTCGTAGCCGAAACTGAGTGGGGACAGAGACCTTCAAAATAGGACAGTTAACAGGTCTCATCTCCTGGTGGGACTTAACCTCAGTGGCTAAATCAGGGGAAATAGCTGAGACAACAGTCTCCTTGGGCAATATAGGTGCCGGATCCTCCTGAGATGCGTGGCTGGCACAGAAGCTTCTAGATAGAGCATCAGCCTTCACATTTTTCGAACCAGGTCTGTAAGTAACAACAAAGTTGAAGCGCGTAAAAAATAATGCCCAACACGCCTGACGTGGATTTAACCTTTTAGCACTCTCTAAAAGGTAATATTCTTATGATCAATAAGGACCGTGACCTGATGCTTGGCACCCTCGAGGAAGTGGCGCCATTCCTCGAAGGCCCACTTAATAGCCAACAACTCCCGGTTCCCAACATCATAATTCCTTTCAGCTGAGGAAAATTTACGTGAAAAGAAGGCACAAGGGCGAAGGTTAGTCATATTAGCGGACCCCTGAGACAAGACCGCCCCTGCGCCATACTCGGAAGCATCAACCTCAACGACAAAGGGTTTGCTGTGATCTGCTTGAATCAACACAGGAGCTGATACAAAACACTGCTTAAGCTTCTCAAATGCATCTTTGGCCTCAGGTTGCCAACTACTGAACTTCACCCCCTTCTTAGTCATGTCAGTCAAAGGCCGAACTAAGACAGAAAAATTACGAATAAATTTACGATAGTAGTTCGCAAACCCTAGGAACCGCTGCAGGGCCTTCAGAGATGAAGGGCGGACCCAATCGAGAATGGCCTGAATTTTACCGGGGTCCATATGAAATGAGTTAGGAGTCAGGATGTACCCAAGGAAAGGTACCTCCTGCACCCCGAAAACACATTTTTCAAGCTTGACAAACAAACTATTTTGCTTCAGGATTTGCAATACCTGCCGTACGTGTTTAACGTGGGACGACCAATCTTCCGAATAGATTAAAATGTCATCCAGGTAAACGACCATACAACAACCAATGAGATCACGGAAAACATCATTAACCAGGTTCTGGAACACCGCGGGAGCATTACACAATCTGAACGGCATCACCAGATACTCAAAATGGCCTTCAGGAGTGTTAAACGCGGTTTTCCACTCATCTCCTTCTCGGATGCGGATGAGGTTATAGGCCCCTCTAAGGTCCAACTTGGAAAACCACTTTGCTCCATGGATTTGGTTGAACAGATCCGGGATCAAGGGTAAAGGGTATTGGTTTTTTACCGTTATTTTATTCAGTTCACGGTAATCTATGCATGGACGGAGGCCTCCATCCTTTTTTCCTACAAAAAAACCCCCTGCACCCATGGGAGACACCGAAGGTTGGATATGCCCCTTCTGTAAGCTTTCTGCAATATATTGTTTCATTGGTAGTCTCTCTGAACCAGACAGATTATATATCCTCCCCTTGGGAAACCTTACTCTAGGCAATAGGTCAATGGCACAGTCGTAAGATCTATGAGGGGGTAGTATCTCCGACTGTTTCTGAGAAAATACTGCAGCAAAGTCACGGATAAAAACAGGAATCTGCTCCACCTCAGTATTGCCCAGTATGGTAGGGAGACCTTTGTCAACACACCGTTGTCCCCACTTGACTAATTCACCTGAATTCCAGTCAAACACTGGGTTATGTTTCTGAAGCCAGGGTAGCCCCAACACGACATCAGCAGGCAGCCCCTCTATGATAAATAGAGTACACTTTTCAGTATGTATGGATCCGACCACCATCTCCAGCTCAGGAGTACAATGTTGGATTGTGCCCCGAGCTAGTGGAGTGGAGTCAATAGCCACTACCCGTAGAGACTCAGATAGCGGTCTCCAAGGTAGGCCTAAACGTTTGACGAAAGACGCATCAACAAAATTAGAAGCCGATCCAGAATCCACAAACGCACTCCCAGAACCAGACAGCGAAAAGTATGAAATCTTAACTGTTAGCAGCAATTTTTTGGATATGATAGGAAATACCTGCTCGCCTAGGTGATCTTCCTGCTGACCACCTAGGCGCTGGAGTTTTTCTGGCCTGGTCTTCCGTTTGGAGCACTCCCGAACGCCGTGTCCATCTTCGCCACAGTAGAAGCACCACCCCTGGGTGCGACGAGTAGTCCTACGGTCACTAGCAGCAGTCACGGAAGAAGCCCCCCACTTGCAGGGGCTCCTCTGGGTTTAAATCAGAAACAACGGGTTTAGAGGTGACCATGGTTCGGACAACCGAAGAGGAAACCTTTTCCCGACGTCTCTCCCTAAAGCGTCTGTCCAGACGAACGGCTAGTGCCATGGCCTCATCTAAAGTACCAGGGGTAGGGTAAGCCACCAACAAATCCTTCACATGGTCAGCTAACCCTAATCTAAACTGGCATCTGAGAGCTGGGTCACTCCACCCAGATGGAACACACCAGCGACGAAATTCAGAGCAAAATTCCTCCACCGTCTTTTTACTCTGCCTCAAGGTGGTCAGCTGAGCCTCGGCCACAGCTTCCCTATCCGGGTCATCAAAAAGTACCCCTAAGGCGGCAAAGAAGCTGTCCACAGAAGACAGTTCTGGCGACTCAGGCGGTAGTGAAAATGCCCACTCCTGGGGGGGGACCCTGAAGTAGGGACATAACCATTCCCACTCTTTGCTCCTCATTGCCTGAGGTATGTGGGCGGAGCCTAAAATACAGGCGACATCCCTCTCTAAATGCCAAAAAGGCCTTCCTGTTGCCTGAGAACCTGTCAGGCAACTGGATAGGGGGCTCCACAGGAGGGGAAGGTAGTGCAGGGACACTCTGCCTTGGAGTAGATTCCTGCTGTTCTACCCTCAGTGCCAGATCCTGGACTACCTGGGTTAGCCCCTGCATCTGCTCTACCATAGCTGTCATGGGGTTCATAGTGGGGTAGAGCAGTAACAGTTCCGGCCTGCAATAATGTCACGTCAAGGGAGGTACAGTGAGCCCTGACTGGAACCCAGCCCACTGTCCCTGCCTACTTGAGGTGCTGCCCTAGGCGGCAGACGGCAACTGGGCGACAGTTCCTGCACTGCTAAAGTGCTGGGGCCGTCAGAAGGAAGAATAATCAGACAGTCCGGGTCAAACCAAATCAGGAATGCCAAGCCACAAATCAGAACCAGAGTGATAAAAGTAAACAAGCCGAGGTCAAACACGAACGGGAGCGAGGTACAAAATCAGAAGACAAGCCGGGGTCAGGAGAACAAGCCAAGGTCAGGTACACAGGTAAGCAAACAACAAAGCAATAGCACAGGTAGCAAGGCAGCCAGGAGAATATCGCAGGTGCAGCACTCAGCTAGCAGGGAGTTTAAATGTGATCCCCAGATACCGCCCCTGTAGCGATTGGAGCGGCCTTCGGGTCCTCCCATTGGCTGGTGCGACTCGCCTCGTGTCAGGAGTGGCTGGGCGTCTGTCACTCACACAGCTCCCAGCAGACTGTCTATCAGGGTGGGGTCGCTGATCAGCTGCTGCAGACTCTTCCTCCCTGCAAGCCGAGCGCTGCCCAGCCCTGACAGTGTCTTAATATAATCATAAATAATATTTTTATATTTGCACCAGGTCTTCAAACAGGAAGTGGGAATGGCTATGG
Source organism: Phyllomedusa bahiana (assembly GCA_025379985.1). Classification (NCBI taxonomy): domain Eukaryota; kingdom Metazoa; phylum Chordata; class Amphibia; order Anura; family Hylidae; genus Phyllomedusa; species Phyllomedusa bahiana. The sequence continues at coordinate 60,614 of JAODAL010012815.1, forward strand.
ATATGCATGTAGCTCCATCATATGCAAACTTTATTTGAAATTAAATCACATCTATCTTGCAAGAGTGATTACATGATCTATGTGTTTCAGTGTCCTTGTGAACTGAAATATGTGGGAAGGACTGTAACAGGTATGGTGGATTCGCTGGACCACCGCAAGCGATGATAGTGTAAGCCAAGCCAGGGAGCGGAGTCTAAGTAGCCCCTGGTATTCACCAAAGCCAGCCGCAAAGCGGGATGGATTTGCTGCGGCGTGAGGCTAACAGGTCGCTACCCCTGACGTGACTTGCTTGCGATGGTGGCCGGGGTAATGTGAGGTACAGAATCGTAATCCAGAGACGTAGTCGGGGACAGGCAGGAGGTCAGGGCAGGTGGCAGAGGTTCGTAGTCAGAGACGGGCAGACGGTCAGGGCAGGCGGAAAACAGGCAAGGTCAGGAAACTTAGCGGAACGGACTGGTACACGGGTAATCAAGACGGAACTCCAATACTCTCAAGACTCTCTAACGCACACCAACAATCTGGCAGAGAGTGCAGGGGGCGTATACAATATATAGGACCAGCGGCCGGCAATTAGCAAATTATCGGCGCTGGCCCTTTAAATCCAGAGAAGCCGTCGCGCGCGTGCCCTGAGATATAATATAACACGTGGATTTTTACTTCACGGGGAGTTTGGACTGAAAGAAGTAACAGAGCTTATTTAGTAGACCTATAATATTGTTGCAATATTTGTATTTTCATTATAATTTTTTCTTTTTCCTGGTTATCACTGATAGTATGGAAGATCAGTTCAGTCGTTTCCAGCCCTGTGAATCTGATTAGGGTGAAATTACAGTGTTTATATCCTAACAGAAGTTTCAGTTCTTTCCCTTTTTTGAACCTCTCGATAACCTGTAGTTTTAGTCCTTAGCCAATGGAGGAAGCCATTTTTGTAGTTCATTTAATTTTAAACTACAAATTGACTCTTCTAGGCTTCTGTAGATTTAGTCCTATTGTATAGGATTCAAAAGTGAACTCCCATTGAACATTATATGTCAAAAGGTAATATATATACACTCACCGGCCACTTTATTAGGTACACCTGTCCAACTGCTCGTTAACACTTAATTTCTAATCAGCCAATCACATGGCGGCAACTCAGTGCATTTAGGCATGTATGACATGGTCAAGACAATCTCCTGCAGTTCAAACCGAGCATCAGTATGGGGAAGAAAGGTGATTTGAGTGCCTTTGAACGTGGCATGGTTGTTGGTGCCAGAAGGGCTGGTCTGAGTATTTCAGAAACTGCTGATCTCCTGGGATTTTCACGCACAACCATCTCTAGGGTTTACAGAGAATGGTCCGAAAAAGAAAAAACATCCAGTGAGCGGCAGTCCTGTGGGCGGAAATGCCTTGTTGATGCCAGAGGTCAAAGGAGAATGGGCAGACTGGTTCGAGCTGATTGAAAGGCAACAGTGACACAAATAGCCACCCGTTACAAACAAGGTAGGCAGAAGAGCATCACTGAATGCACAGTACGGCGAACTTTGAGGCAGATGGGCTACAGCAGCAGAAGACCACACCGGGTGCCACTCCTTTCAGCTAAGAACAGGAAACTGAGGCTCCAATTTGCCCAAGCTCATCGAAATTGGACAGTAGAAGATTGGAAAAACGTTGCCTGGTCTGATGAGTCTCGATTTCTGCTGCGACATTCGGATGGTAGGGTCAGAATTTGGCGTCAACAACATGAAAGCATGGATCCATCCTGCCTTGTATCAACGGTTCAGGCTGGTGGTGGTGGTGTCATGGTGTGGGGAATATTTTCTTGCACTCTTTGGGCCCCTTGGTACCAATTGAGCATCGTTGCAACACCTTGTGGAATCTATGCCACGAAGAATTGAGGCAGTTCTGAAGGCAAAAGGGGGTCCAACCCGTTACTAGCATGGTGTACCTAATAAAGTGGCCGGTGAGTGTATATGTTCTTGTTAATCATTTTCTAATATTGAATGATATTTCCATCCAATAACCCTCAAAATATTGTTTTAAATAACTATGTTTCAGGTAAAAGAATCAATTAACGAGTAAATGTCAGTCACCTGCTAAGTACTCCTTAGAATTTAGAAGGTTATATAATATGAATGCCCCAGATAGAGCAATGAACCAGAGGAAGTGTGGTACACACAAAACGCATTGTTTTCCAGGTCACTATATTCTCCTCTGGATTTGTTGAAGTTTTTATTTGCTACAAGTTTTTATATAGAAATTTTTTTTTTTCAAATAAATAAGTCAACAGTTTTTCTACAGGAAGATACCAGTGCGCTGAGTTAATTGTGGGCTTTTAAGATATCCTATAGTGAGCCGTGTGGATATCTAGAGATCATTATCTCTTACTTTTTATAGTAGACAGGGAGGGGAGCTAAAAGTATTAACCAACTGCAAACATAATTCACAATACCACATTTGTTTTTTTACAAATGTCTCCAATTTAGACCTGCATTTCAAAAATAATCCAAAACCAATGTGCTTGTGATAAATGGGTATATTGTTGTTGAACCCATACAGAAAAGAACACAGTTCAAGGGTCGCTTTTATACTCACAGTTGTTGAAAAAATACCTAGGAAAGTTTCCTGAATTATATCGCACTAGATGGGAATGCGATATTGGACCACTTGAACCAGTAATGTGGGATGAGATTCCACAGATGATTCCTAAAATTTCTGTCAGTAAACAACACCTTTTGTCACAGATTTATTTGCTTTACAGAGTATACCGTACTCCACACTTTTTGCATAAGATAGCGATCAGAGACTCCCCATTATGCAATAGATGCAACATACATTGTGCTGTTATACTACTGGTATAGTTTTGGAACTGCCCATAACTAAAATGATATTGGAAAAATGTTACTATGTGTATTAATTCTATTTTTTCTGTAGGTTTGGAGATAACACCCCTAACATGTATGCTAGGATATGTGGAGGACTTGCCTTTTGCATATAATGAGAAAATCGCAGTGGCTCACATTTTATTTATGGCATGTAAAGTCATTGCTCAGAAATGGTTAGACAGTGACTCTCCCACAATGAATGAGTTTATAAATAAAGTGAATCGGACAATCTCCATTTAAAAATGTATCTACTAGAAAAAAGATGCCATGGGACAATTTGACAAATTGTTGTCTAAATGGCTGGATACACTCGGTCTGGCACCTTCTCACTTTATGAGAGATTGAACACTCAGTATATCATAGATTTGGGGATGGGGTGGGACCTCTGGCACAAATGTTTATAAGCCTCACTGGTTACTTGTTTCAGTTACATTCTACCGAAACTTGAATTTGTCTGTGCAAGTTGAGATGTGTTTCTGGACAAATATTATGTAAGGGAACAAAGTTTTTTTTTTCTATATTGGTTTGTTTCTGTTGCTTTGTAATGTTCCTTTTTTGATTCAAGTGTGAAAAATTTATAAAAATTATTTAAACTTAAAAAAAGAAAAAGTAGCTAACAGACTATTCCTGATGAAAGCAAACCTTTTCTCGACCTTGGGTAATCTTGGGGCACATCCTGCCCCGAGCAGGAGTAGTATCCAACAGCATTCATTCGGACAATCTTATTTATGAGTTGGCAATGACTCCCGCTGAGTTCTGAAAAACTCTGTATATGGTTCAGTAAGCCCAGGAAAAATTGGAACAGGAGATTTGTCAGTTAACAGCTTAGAGACCAGAGAAGGTGGATACAGTCATATTTTTGGGCACACCTATTAATCTTAATCATTTTTAGTTCTAAATATTTGGGTGTTTGCAACAGCCATTTCAATTTGATATATCTAATAACTAATGGACACAGTAATATTTACGGATTGAAATGAGGTTATTGTACTAACACAAATGTGCAATATGCATTAAACCAAAAATTTGACCGGTACAAAAGTATGGGCACCCCAACAGAAAAAGTGACATTAATATTTAGTAGATCCTCCTTTTGCAAAAATAACAGCCTCTAGTCGCTTCCTGTAGCATTTAATCAGTTCCTGGATCCTGGATGAAGGTATTTTGGACCATTCCTCTTTACAAAACAATTCAAGTTCAGCTAAGTTTGATGGTCGGCGAGCTGGACAGCCCGCATTCAATGTATCCCACAGATGTTCAATGATATTCAGGTCTGGGGACTGGGATGGCCATTCCAGAACATTGTAATTGTTCCTCTGCATGAATGCCTGAGTAGATTTGGAGCTGTGTTTGGGATCATTGTCTTGCTGAAATATCCATCCCCGGCGTAACTTCAAATTCATCACTGATTCTTGTACATTATTCTGAAGAATCTGCTGATACTGAGTTGAATCCATGCGACCCTCAACTTTAACAAGATTCCTGGTGCCGGCATTTACCACACAGCCCCAAAGCATGATGGAAACCTCCACCAAATTTTACAGTGGGGTAGCAAGTGTTTTTCTTGGAATGCTGTGTTTTTGGGACGCCATGCATAACGCCTTTTTGTATGACCAAACAACTCAATCTTTGTTTCATCAGTCCACGGGACCTTCTTCCAAAATGAAGCTGGCTTGTCCAAATGTGCTTTTGCATACCTCAGGCGACTGTTTTGTGGCGTGCTTTTCAGAAACGGTTTCTTTTCGCATCACTCTCCCATACAGCTTCTCCTTGTGCAAAGTGTGCTGTATTGTTGACTGATGCACAGTGACAGCATCTGCAGCAAGATAATGCTGCAGCTCTTTGGAGGTGGTCTGTGGATTGTCCTTGACTGTTTCTCACCATTCCTTCTTCTCTGCCCCTTTCTGATATTTTTCTTGGCCTGCCACTTCTGGGCTTAACAAGAACTGTCCCTGTGGTCTTCCATTTCCTTACTATGTTCCTCACAGTGGAAATTGACAGGTTAAATCTCTGAGACAAATTTTTGTATCCTTCCCTGAACAACTATGTTGAACAATCTTTGTTTTCAGATCATTTGAGAGTTGTTTTGAGGAGCCCATGATGCCACTCTTCAAGGGAGATTCAAATAGGAGAACAACTTACAATTGGCCACCTTAAATACCTTTTCTCATCATTGGATACACCTGGCTATGAAGTTCAAAGCTCAGTGAAGTTACAAAACCAATGTTGTGCTTCAGAAAGTCAGTAAAAAGTAGTTAGGAGTATTCAAATCAATAAAAAGATAAGGGTACTCAAATTTTTGCACAGTCAAAATTTGGTTTAATGCATATTTGCACATTTTGTGTTAGTACAATAAACCTCATTTCAATCCGGAAATATTACTGTGTCCATCAGTTATTAGATATATCAAATTAAAATGGCTGTTGCAAACACCCAAATATTTAGAACTAAAAATGATTAAGATTAATAGGGGTGCCCAAACTTTTTCATATGACTGTATATAGACATGCAGGAAATGTGGTACTGCTTACCCTTTCAGACAACCTCCCCAGGTGACCAATAAATGTCCCGATCCTGATTGTGCAACTAAAAAAGGTCTAGGAGCACAGTGCAGGTGGACTTTGGCAGGTCAAAAAAATGTTCTTCTGATGCAGTGCTCCAGTATGCAGGCTCAAAGGCAGTGTGCAGAACTGGACAGACTCAGCCAGGGGCTTACAAGTTATTAGGGGACATGGACAAAGTTATTTTTAGGTGAGTCACAGGTATTCAATGCTTTGCCGCAAAAGAAAAATAAGTAAAGTTGCCCATAGAACCAGAGTCTACGAAAGCAAATACATTAAAGTTTCTACTAGATGGAAGTACCAGAGTGGTAGGCAAAGTGAGGTGTAAGAGGAGGATTCTTTCACTAGGGTTTCCTCCTCTACGAACTGTAGGTGCTGGGGTGTTTACAGCCGCACAGAACACTCATCATGGGGTGCTGAAAGGGTTCTCTCACCATGCTGATTTATAGAGTCACAGGCAGCTTCAGATTTCATGGTTAGGCTGTGGGTTGGTCTATAGCAGGTATTCAAGTTTCAAACTCGTGGAAGACTTCTTTGTTCAATACAACAATTCTTTATTCCTCATTAGTCTAAAATCCAACATTCACGGATAATAATAAAACCATAAAAAATGATAGAAAGAGTAAAAGTGGTATTACTTATATTAGTAGTTTTCAGCGTAGCAGCTTTCCACACCATTTGATTTCCAAATTGGATAGCCAGAAAACGCCAGACCTTAGAGCGAGCTGCACATACTAAAAGCGACGTTTCGGAGGAAAAACGCCCCCTTTGTCAAGCATGCGTAGTGAGCATTTCCTATTGTTTAAATACCACAATTTCAGTAATAAAAACAATAATTAAAAACAACAGTTACCTAAGCTACAAGAATACTTTTAAATTATAAATCTCATTGAGACCTTTCGGGATCAACGATTGCATTTTGCTGATCCAGAAAGCCTCACGTTGTAAAAAAACGGATTTTAACCTCTTCTGAACTAGCGCCTTCAACATGTTCCAACACACCCCAGCGAAGTTCACTTACTCCGTGATTTGCTTCTCTGACGTGCCGTGCAAGAGTAGATTCACCAAATGATTTCTTGGGTTCACTTTCCTTCTCCTTATTTTTAAATAAACGTATGTTGGATCTATGCTCCCTAATAATCTCAGTAAACAAGAAATGACAGCATTATATCAACTAAAAAATGATTCCTCCCTCGTTGTAAAGAAAGCTGATAAGGGGGGGGGCCACTGTCATAGTGACCCGTGAATATTATATACAAGAAAATTCATAAACACTGAGTGACCCCCAAATCTAAAAAAACTAGATTTGATCCATCTATGAAACTAAAAAATACATTGATGAAATCCTGAATGAAGCAACATTAAAGGGGGTTATTTCAGATAATACAAAAAAGATTCTTATAATGAACACCCACGCGTACCTATTTTTTATACTTTTCCCAAAGGTTAAACAAATCAATCACGGAACCCCCAGGCAGACCGATTGGGTGTCAGGGGTTAACTCCTGTTTGAACCTCTGGCTAGGTTTGTTGATAGCTTTTTACAGAGCCTGTGAAAAGGGAGAAACAATGTTTGCAAGAAAACTAAACAATTTTTGACTACAATTACAGATCTGGTTATCAATCCTGATGACTGGTTATGCATTTTTAGATATGCAATCATTATACACGATTATTCCATACGAGGAAGGCAGGGGAGGTCATCAGAAACACATTGAGTGATAATCCAGCTCTTAGTAATTCTTTTATAAATTTTTTGATGATTTTATTAGATGTCATACTTACAAAAAACTTTTTTAGGTTTGGGAATTAATTTTTCCTGCAGCTTTCCTGCAGCTTTGCCTCAAAATATCAGACTAACATCATATTGTGGCGTCGATATGTCGACGACGTATTTCTAATAGGGGGGGGGAAATCTGAAAAAGAGTTGAATAACTTTTATGCAATACATTAATAGTTTGCACGATCTTATTAAATTCACAATACAAAAAGAACAACATAGTATTGAATATTTAGATGTGTTAGTGTCAAAAAATAGGGAAAAGATTGGCAACAATGTTATATTTCCCAAAGAAAATTGATCGGAAAAAATTTACTCCATCGTAAAAGCTATTCACAATCCAGGAGTGTTTAGAGGAATACTTAAAGGTGAAAATCATCAGAGCGAAAAAGGATTGACTCTGATGAAGAAAAATGGAATGAAAGTAAACAATGTATCATCAAAAAGTTCTTGGCAAGAGGGTACGATATTAATGAGATAAATAATGTGTTAGAAGAAGTGTCAAAATTGAAAAGGGAAAAATTATTTGATAGCAATCTAAATCCACTCAGAATGGGATAATGTTTTTGTCGACTTATGACAAACATTCTGTCATGGTGAGAAAAACTATCACTAAATATTGAAACATCTTGAGAATGATCCAAATTTTGGCAAATTTATTTAAGGAGCTCCCCAGATTTGTAAATTTTGAAAAGGTAGTTCGTTGGGGAAATTTGTTGGTTTCTTCTGATATCAAAAACACCCGTTTCAAGACAAAGAAATTAAGTACAGAAAGAAAGGGCACTTTTTTCCCCGTTTGGGATGCTTGAATTGTTCCTCATTATCAGGGTGCGAGTTATCAAGCACCCCTTTTCATGGGACTGATGTTAGATTAAGGGATTTTTCACATGTAACACAGAACAAGTGGTATACCTGATTAAATGCCCTTGTGGGGTTTTTATATACGGGCAAAACAAAAAGATCCGTTAAAATTTGCCTAATGAGCATAGATCCCAAAATACGTTATTTAAAAATAAGGAGAAGGAAAGTGAACCCAAGAAATCATTTGGTGAATCTACTCTTGCACGGCACTTCAGTGAAAACAAATCACGGAGTAAGTGAACTTCGCTGGGTGTGTTGGAACATGTTGAAGGCGCTAGTTCAGAAGAGGTTAAATCCGTTTGTTACAACGTGAGGCTTTCTGGATCAGCAAAAATGCAATCGTTGATCCCGAAAGGTCTCAATGAGATTTATAATTTAAAAGTATTCTTGTAGCTTAGGGAACTGTTGTTTTTAATTATTGTTTTTATTACTGAAATTTGGGTATTTAAACAATAGGAAATGCTCACTCCATGCTTGACAAAGGGGCGTTGTCCTCCGAAACGTCGCTTTTAGTATGTGCAGCTCGCTCTAAGGTCTGGCGTCTCTGGGCTATCCAATTTGGAAATCAAATGGTGTGGAAGCTGCTACGCTGAAAACTACTAATATAAGTATACCACTTTACTCTTTCTATCATGTTCATGGTTTTATTATTATCCGTGAATGTTGGATTTTAGACTAATGAGGAATAAAGAATTGTTGTATTGAACAAAGAAGTCTTCCACGAGTTTGAAACTTGCGTGCTGATTAGAGCCGAGGAGGCGGCTCATGTAGAGTCTTCATTAAGTGGTATACGCTACAGAGTTGGGACATAATAAGTGTGACTATAGAGGTATTGACATATCAGCTCTGTTATTCCTAGCTTATAATATTACAGTGACATTAGTGCATGAGAATTGTAAACTGTAGTGCACAAGGCTACAAAGCTTTAAAGGGTCAAAGCTTGTCAGTAAGTAATATAATGTAACTACTGCTTCAGCCTGTTAGAGCAGAGAATGGTGGCTGGTAACTAGGGAAGCCTGTCTGCAAAAGTAGGAGATAAAATTTGTTCTAACCCTGAATAAAAGCAAAATAAAAACAGCTGTTTATTTTGTAATAGTCTTTATTAACCTTTGCCTACATATTTAAAACTAATCAATGAAACGAGAATGCCTCTTTAAGAGGTCTCTGGAAAGTCAGAGCCAGACAGCGAACTCTTTGAGGTCAATTTGATTCAGCCTCTTGGTCTCATGCTGTCTTTCAGCGAATGGGATGTTAAGCCAAGTTGACAATGTGACAAGTTCATCTATGGAGGTAGGCCAACTAATTCTTTACATGAAAGGTGAAGCCCTCCCAAAAGATTGCTATCACGGCCTCATTGATCCAGGATAACTCAGAGGACAAAATTTGGAACCAGATATATGGCATATGACCAACTGTGGAATTGCCTTGTCCTAAACAGGGAAACAGAGTCCACAGATGAGGCACTCCCAAATGTATCAAAGACACTCCAGAAGGTGGACATGAGTTACTGCATTCTCAGAGGGGAGTAGCCTACGCAAGACTCTCAACGCACATCACGAAGATGATAAACACTGTTGGAAACCGCAAAATATAAAGTTCATGGATTAAAGAAGGATTCATTTTGAGGTCACCCTCATATCGTGGAGGCAAAGGGAGAGGAGATAGAGGAAGGGTTACCTATGGCAACCAGAGGTGGGGCAGCAGAAGTCAGTTGAACTGCAATGTTCTGAAACATTGAACAGTTGTTCTTAATGAATGAACCCCTTACTAATGCAGCCATTTTTGACTACTAGTACAGGGCCCAATTTTTCAAATCTGTCACTTTATTATTATTATTTATTTTAGAGCGCCATTGATTCCAGGGTGCTGTACATTCAAGAGGGTTACAAATATAACATAAGTCAAACGAGTTCAGTGCTGACAGTATGTGGCAATCAACTGGCAGAGAGGGAAAGAGAACCCTGCCCGCGAAAGCTTACAATCTACAAGGAAGGGGGAAGGAGACAGAAGGTGGGGGCAGACATGTTTGTGCGGGGTGTAGTGTTGATAGGCTTTCCTGAAAAGATGGGTTTTTAAGGGTTGCTTTAAGACTGGTGAAAGTGGAAGAGAGTCTGATGTGTTGGGGAAGTGAGTTCCAGGGGTTGGGGAAGCACGAGAGAAATCTTGGAGACGGTTTATGTGAGGAGCTGATAAGGGGAGAGCAGAGAAGAAGGCCCGGTGAAGAGGGGAGATTGTGTGAGGGGGGAGTATCTGGAGATTAAAGGCAGAGATGTATAGGGGGGAGAGGTTATGGAGGCTTTTTTAGGTCAGGGTTTTAGCTACTTGAAGTGAATTCACTGGCAATGGGTAGCCAGTGAAGGGATTGGCAGAGGGGAGAGGCAGGGGAGTAGCGAGGAGAGAGATGGATAAGACGGGCAGCAGAGTTGAGGATGGATTGAAGGGGAGCAAGAGTGCTAGGGGGAGGCCACAGAGAAGGATTTTTGCAGTAGTCTAGGCGGGAGATTGACAAGGCCATGGACCAGCATTTTTGTATTATTCAGGGTTGAGGAATGAGGGATTCGCGGAAATATTTTTTCAGTGAGGCGGCAGGCAGAGGTGAGTGTTTGGATGTGTGGTTTTAAGGACAAAGTGGAGTCAAGGGTTATCCCAAGGCAGCGGACTTGCGGGACTGGTGAGAGTATGGAGCCGTTGACTGTAATAGAGAGATCAGGTGGAGGGATGGAGTGGGACGGTGGGAAGATGATGAATTCAGTTTTCTCTACATTAAGTTTTAGGAGACGGGAGGAGAAGGAGGATATGGACGACAGACAATCTGGGATCCGTGACAGTAGAGAGTTGATGTAGGGGCCAGAGAGTAAAGCTGGGTGTCATACATACAGGTGGTATTTGAAAGCGGGTGTGATGCTATGACTTGACCCAGGCCGAGAGTGTAGATAGAGAAGAGTAGTGGGCCCAGGACTGACCCCTTGGGGACACCAACAGAGAGAGGTAGAGAGGAGGAGGTGGAGCGAGAGTGAGAGACGCTGAATGTTCTATTGGTGAGGTACGAGGAGATCCAGGAAGGGGCTGAGTCTGTGATGCAGAGGGAGAAGAGGATTTGTAGCACGAGGGAATGGTCAACAGTGTTAAAGGCAGAGGACAGGTCTAAGAGGAGAAGGATCGAGTAGTGACGTGAGGCTTTAGCGGTTACTAGGTCATTGGTGACCTTGGTTAGGGCAGTTTGAGTAGAGGGGTGGGGTCGAAAGCCCGATTGCAGTGGGTCAAGGAGAGAGTTGGAGGACAGATGGGAGGACAGTTGAGGATAAACGTGTTGTTTGAGGTGTTTACAAGCAAACGGAAGCAGTGAGATGGGGCGATAGTTGGACAGAGAGGAAGGGTCAAGAGATCGTTTCTTTAGCATGGGAGGGATGTTGGCATGCTTAAAAGGAGGAAGGGAAGATACCATAGGGTAGTGATAGGTTGAAAAGGTGGGTGAGGTCTGGTAATAGGTGAGATGGCAGTGGGTCAAGGTTACAGTTAGTGAGGATGGATTTGGACAGTAGAGAGGAAAGGTTGTCGTGAGTAACAGTGGGGAAGCACGATAAGGGGAAGAGCATTGTACAGATATAGGGGAGGGTGCTGGGGACTGTGGGCTGAAGCCATTTCTGATGGGTTTTGTTTTGTGTAGGAAGTAAATGGCAAAGTCATCTGCAGAAAGTAGAGATGGGGGAGGCGGTGCTGGTGAACGGAGGAGAGAGTTGAAGGTGTTGAAAAGTTGAGGATATGAGATTGGTGAAGTAATCCTGTTTGGCTAGTGTGAGTGCAGATTTAAATGTATGTAGTGATTGTTTGTATAAGGTGAAGTCAGCGGTGGAGCAGGTTTTCTTCCAGCGGCGTTCGGCAATTCGGGAAAAGCCGCCTCAGTTGTTTAGTGGAGGCTGTGTGTGGGGTTGTCTGTTGAGTTTGCGGGTTTTGTTGTGTGTGAGCGGAGCGACGGAGTCAAGGGTGATGGTGATTGTGTGGTTGTAAAAGGTGGTGGCTGCGTCTGGGTAATTAAGTGAGGATATGGTAGAGAGGGGTGCAAGAGAGTCAAAAGAGAGTGCGCGGGTTAAGATGTTGTCGGGGTCTGCGGGGTGTACTAGATGTGGGACCGGAGGGGCAGGGGGGGGGGTGTGGGTGGCGACGGTAAGCCGATTGTGGGCCGCTATGGGGTGGGAGGAGTTGGAGAAGTCGGCTGGGGGGAGAGGCGGGTGAAGATGGGGGTCCAGTGTGTGTCCGTCTTTGTGAGTGGCTCCAGAGGTCCACTGTGAGGGGTTTTGAAGGAGGAAAGCAGAGTGAAGGAGTTTATTTGAAGCAAGTGGGGGGTGTCAATTGGGATTTTTAAAGTCTCCCATGATAATAGTGGGGATGTCAGTAGAGAGAAAGTGAGAAGCCAGGAAAGCAAAGTGGTCAGGAAGGCAGTTGCGGGGCCTGGTGGTCGGTAGACAACAGCCACTTGGAGGTTGGAGGGGGCGTGGGATCGGACAGAGTGCCCCTCAAAGGGGGGAGTGGTGAGGAAGGCAGAGGTGGAGAGGGGACAAAGGAACAGGTATCAGACAGGAGGAGGCAAACCCCCTCCATGCTTGTTACCAAGGGCGAGGGGTATGGGTAAGTTGGAGGCCGCCAAAGGAAAGAACAGCAAGGAGGACTGTGTCAGAGGTGTGAGCCATGTTTCTGTCAGACCAAGGAAGATAAATTTTCTTGAGAGAATAAGTCATGTACTAGGGGAGTTTATTACATACAGACCGTGCATTCCAGAGAGCTCCAGGGGGAGGATAGGGGAGCAGGGGTCAGAGGGATGTGCTTTTAGGTTGAAGGGTTAACGGAATTAGTAGTGGTGCCCTCTGTTAGAAAAGGAGAGAGACAAAGGTGGGAATGTGCTGGGGAGCCCTGGGTTAGGGGATATGTCCCCAGCAGCCAGGAGGAGCAGTGAGAGGGTGACAGGGGGGAGTAGGTAGACTGTAGTTTGGGCAGGGGTTTGTTTGGGGCAGAAGCATTAACAGTGGGGAAGAGGTTGGTGGGGAGCAGACAGGGGAGAGGGGAGATGCAGGGGAGATGTAGAGCTCATTGCCCAGCGAGGGTGTTTGGGGATAGGCAGTTAGTGCAAGGAAAGTGGAGATAGAGATAATGGTGGGAAGGAAAAGCATGGTGTGGGATAGGTTAGAAAGCTATGAATGGAAAGGATTAAGTAGCTGTTACCTTGCAATCCTTGTTCAATTCTGGTCAAATTCTGGTTTAATTCACACTTAGAGCGGGCACTTTGAGCATGGCCATGGTGACCAAGGCCACACGTGACTGCAGTGATTGACTATATACATTCGATCTGTCCATCTCAATATATGTGTTAGGGGGGCACCCCAGGAGGTCATTGAAAACAGTAGTTATAACAGGTTGAATGTCAGCAGGCAGGACAGTTTCAGGTAGTCCCCGGATTCTAATGTTGCTGCAGCGACTCCTATTTTCCAGGTCGTCTAATTGCTGATGGAGCGTATATATCTGAGTGGACTGATGGCCTGAGGTAGATTGCAAGGCTTGTATGGAGGCCATGGTTGACTCCTGGGTTTTATCAAGAGTAGACACTTTGGAGTTTAGATCCGCTCTGCTCGGAACACTGCAAATTTCTGTTTACATTCTTCGATTATCTGCCGAGCTAAGTGAGAGATATCCGCTTTGGACGGTAATGATTCAGTTAAGTAAGTTGGCCAGAGTAACCGGTTGTTGGATGGGGAGAAGCTTGGTAAGACGCTCGGGAATAGGAACGGACAGAGGAGGGGGCCTCTGAATAAGGGATAGGTTCTTCTGAAGACCCGCCATAATTGTTTGACAATACTGGTGAGACATGGATGGGATTAAGCGGCTGGGTAGTAAGCGACGGCCATGCACCGGCCGAGATGTGAGATACAGGAGAAGAGGCATGTAAACCATGGTTATCATGCAAGGGCTGTGGCTGTTCTTCCCACGACGATCTTGTAGACCACTGTGGTGACGGCATTATCTTCAGTGATGTAGTGGTATGCCACGTATTTATAGGTACAGATGCGGGTGGCAGGACTTGTACGGGTTTTGGAGAAGCAGTCTTTGATGAATGCAATGCAGACAGGTTCGCTGTATTGGAAGGAGATAATGTCCCTGCATGAGGGTGAGCCCGCAAAGGGGCAAGACCCTGAGATTGTGACTGCGCCTGGTTTGGAGAGGATAGGGTTACCACCAGAGGAGAGGCGGAGGGAGATTCCAGATGAGTAAAGGCATCAGAAAGAGCACCCAAATGTCGTGCTGCAAGCTCTGGGCTAGAAGGGGTTAACAGGGCATTGGTTAGGTTTTGAGGATAATAAGGGGTCCCCTGTAATGCAGCAAGTGATGGTACGGCAGTATCCATGTCGATGAGAAGTGTATTGTTCCCTGATCCCTGCTCTGTACCTGCATCCTGTGGAAGTGGAGAGGCGGTTGGATCCAATCCCTCTGCAGGGTCATATCGGGCGGGCTGTGCTTGCACTGGTGAGCAGTCTGCTGGGGGCAGAGTAGTGGAATGCCCATCATGGAGAGCCGGCAGGACAGGCTGGTAGATGGCCGCAGCGCCGGGTGAGCGGCGCCTTCCCGCCACGCCGGAGTCAGAGCAGGAGGACCAGATTCAGCAGTGCCGCCTGTACCCTACGAGCGGGGGCATTCTTTTCCGCTGCCTTCCCGAGATGCCCGGAGGTGCGAGGCCGCAGGCAGATAATGCGGGAAGTCGGGTGAGTCCCTCAGTGATTGCGGCAAGTCCCGGTCTTGAGGGAGATAGTGCACTCCAGCGAGCGGTGGCTCCGAGCACTTGGGGCCGCTGCCATGTTGCAGAGGTCCGCGGGCCGGGTCCACCGAGGGATTTACAGCCGGGTGCAGAAAGTATGTCCCAATGTCACCCTGGGGTGAAGAGGGATGAGCCAGGGGCTTGATGCCTTTTTGTTTGGAGGTTTTCCCCATGATTAGGGGTGCGAGCCAGCCAGATTAAAGCACTTCTCAACGGAGCCCTGTTGAGATGCGACCTCACGCTGCCATGTCCAAACCACGCCTCTAGGCACTTTGTAATGCGTCTGATTTCGGGGGGCATGCAGAAGGCGGGGCGCACTACAACCGTACTAAGCTATATATTTATAGCTTCAGTACAGCAATTCTAGGCACATTACTGCGGAAAGTAAACCACTTTAAGTTGTTTATCTGAGCCAAAAATGTCATCTTGGCGCTAGAATGCACCTGATTTATGACCCGCAGTAGAGCGGGTTCATAGATTCAGGCACATTCTACACTATTATAATGCGCATAAAAACTGGCGTTTAAACGCCAAAAATCATATGTGTCACCCTTGGTGTCTCTGTAGTGAAATTTTGACAAATGAAATGCAGTACCAGCTACACAAGGGGATATATGTGGTATGTGAACATAATGCATACAGTTAACCCAGGGGGCTGAAGGTACAGGTAGATTAGAATCTGCTACTTGAGCATGTGAAAACAATAAAGTCCCATATGAAAACCTCCTTAAACACATGTTATCTTATCAATATGTGGAAAGAGTGAAAGCAACAAATCTAGTTCATGTAACAGGAACAAATATTTGGGCTCTCATTGACACTGGTAGCTCTGGCAGTCAGGAACGCACATTCAATAGAAACATTAGCTGATTTGTTTGATGGTGTCACTAATTATCTTTTTGATGTTTTAAATGTAAGTTCTACATTCACTCGGCAATTAGTTCCTGTGGCCAATCAACATGCTCGTTTTTTGTCACTTTTGCGGTCGAATTTGAGATTTGGCCAATCTATTGACATTGAACAGTACATTTTCCGTCGGAAATCAAAAAAACAATTACTGTACCGATCTGTCTTTCATCCCCTATATCCAGGCCCTTGCCCGCTCCTGTCACCTGCACCTCAAGAACATCTCCAGAATCCGTCCTTTTCTCACGGTGGAAACAACTCAAACTCTCATTGTTGCTCTTATTCATTCTCGTCTCGACTACTGTAACACCTTGCTTATCGGTCTCCCTCTGTGCAAACTCTCCCCTCTCCAATCTGTCCTGAATGGAGCAGCCAGGCATGTCTTTCTTTCCAGCCGCTATACTGATGCCTCTACCCTGTGACAGACACTGCACTGGTTGCCTATCCAGTACAGGATACAACATAAACTCATCACTCTCACTCATAAAGCTCTCCACAACGCTGCTCCTCCCTACATCTCCTCCCTCATCTCTGTCTACCATCCTACCCGCTCTCTCCGCTCTGCTGATGATATCAGGTTACACTCATCAATCATCCGAACCTCCCATGCCCGTCTCCAAGACTTCACACGTGCAGAACCAATTCTCTGGAACATGCTACCACGGGCGATCAGGCACACTCAGAACTCTCATAGCTTTAAAAGGGCCTGAGAATACATCTTCTCACTCTGGCCTACCAGAATCCCTAATGCTAACACCCCTCCTCCCCCCACACTCCCTAGCGCACTCATCTCATTTTCGGCACTTAACTGTATATAGATGTACTGTTTGGGTGGCAGTTCCATCCGAATTCTACATATAACAACCCCATATTTATGTCACATGGCTGGACCATTGTAAATCTAGCACTTCTTACCCTTCGTCTTTCCCGTACACCCTAATAGATTGTAAGCTCTTGCGAGCAGGGCCCTCACACCTTGTGTCTCATCTGTAAGTAGCTTTTCATTGTGCAATGTATTTCTTTTGTCTGTACTGTAAGACTCACACTCGTCCAGCCGCCATCTTGGACAGTCTCAGGGGGTCTTCAGCTCTGCGGATCGCCGCTTTGGTAAGCAGAATGGCACACTGACACAGGTCTTCTGTTTGACACTGGCCTCAACCAGCTTTATTGAGGTCCAGTATACAGAACACAAACATCAAAAATACAAATAAACACCTAGGCCGTCTAGCCACTGTCTACACATTAACTGCGTCCCTCACTAACGTGGCCTATGCCTACTGCACAGCACCACCAACACTTGTACCAGCCTCCACTGGTATACAGGCTTCCTCAAGGCAGCCACCTGCTTGCCTCAAGCCTGGGGGTAAGAGCCTCCTCTCACCAGCTCCACTGCTGCTCCAACTTGCAGCTGACCACACCCCCGATTACCTGGAGAGCCAAGCTTTTTATAGCCATGCCGGGACTGGCCCAAAACCCGACATGGAATCTGGGACGCGGGAACAGCCACCCACCCATCTGCAGCTGTTCCGGGGAAGCCAACCCATAATGGCTGGACATTAGCCATGCTACATATATCTGTCAGCAACCTAGTATTGCTGACAGACAACAATTGGCTCCCCCCACCAAGAGCCAGCTCTTGGTGGCACATCTTTACCGGGACAACTCCACCTCGTGGCAGAGACAGGCAACTACTCTTTGCCACTCTGTCACATATCCCTCCCCCCTGATAAAGGCCTTAGGACTTTGTCACCTTGTACCTTCCTCCAGGGTCAAAGCTCCTACTTTGGGGCAACAGCGTCCCTACGTCCGCGGGGGCAGGGACAACACTTTCCAAGCACAGCTCAGTTGTGGGCTCACCCCATGCACTCCGCCCACACTGAGCAACTGACAGGTCATAGCCACTTACAACCACACTCCCAGCACAAGAACCAGTAATGACAGCACCCCTCTCAAGGTTACTATCCACCAGAGCCTCAAGGGGCGCAACTGAGCTGAAACCTACTACCTCTTGGTCTGCAGGATCAGATCCAGCCTCAAATTCTCTGGCCCCTGAAGCTCCGCCTCTGGTCTCCTAGCTGTCACTTGGTTCCTACCAGGGGGAATCTGGTCTACCTCCCTGACCTCCTCAGTGATGATACCCTCCACTGCAGTAGGACCGACTATGGCACTCTTTACCTCTGTGCCACCCATAACCGGCTGGTCAATGCTCACCGGGTTATTGCCGACACTCCCTACATCTAGGAGACCTCTTCTGATAATCTCCGCCTCCTTACCCGGGGAGTTTCTAGTGTCTGAGGACTCTCTCGTCCCTCCATACACATGACTTACAGCAGCGGGAAGACCCTCTTCATGGCCTGTTTCCGTTTTTCCCTGCAATATCCTTGCATGACTACAGGGGTCACTGGCACTCACCTGAGCTTCACAGCCTGCCACAGGTATTTGACTTGTGGTGACCATCTTTGCAGGCCTACATATCACTACAGGGGCCACAAACAATGCATATTCTGTAATACAGACTTCATCACGACCAGTATGCAGGCTAGTAATTTCAGAGTTACTATGGACAACCTCTGTAGACACTTTGTCCGCCATTATGACCTTACCTGGCACCTCACTAGTGACAGAGGACACATTCTCCTGTGCACACGCCTCACTGGGGCTTTCTAGCAGCAGACACTCTGCATTAATGGGTGGAGATGTTTCTTTCACATCTCCTATAACAATCTCTAATGGAGAATTCTCCGTTTCTATCTGGGTCACTCCTTTATCTTGCTCACCTTTAACCCCTTACCGACATTTGTCATACTCATACGGCAATGTCGGGTAGGGGTTCCCGCAAATTGCCGTATGAGTACGTCAAGGCGATCTCGCAAGATCGCGGCATGAAACCAGCGGTATATTACCGCTGGCATCATGCCGCATCCCCCACGGCTGGAGTGCGCTCCGGCCGCGGGGGATTAACCCCCCCCGATTTCGCGCCATGGTGGTCGCGTCATCGCGGCAGCGGGCGGCAGGAGTGATCTCCTTCCGCCCGGGATCTCGGCGCCGTAACGGCGCTAGAGCGCCGGTACTGAATCTCCTACCAGACAGCCCGGATGCTGGATGACAGCATCCGGGTTGTCTGGTGACGTCACAATGCCCACAATGCATTGTGGGCAGCGTGACAGACAGTTGCCATGGAGACCAGCATACCAGCTATAAACTGTAGCTGATCTCCTATTGCATGAATGATCTGACGATCCGTTCAAACGCAATTCCCCCCTTGGAAAGTGTAAAAAGTATGAAAAGTTAAAAAAAAGTGTAAAAAGTAAAACACAAGTTCCAAACAAAATACAAACACGTACATCGCCCTTTTCCCCCTTTACAACGCCAACAATCTCCCAAAAAAGATCAAAAAATAAAGAAAGTACCCATAATTGGTATCGCCCGCGTGCGTAGCGACCCACGCCCTATAACATCTGTCATGTTAATTAACCCGTACGGTGAACGCCGGACAAAACTTCCCCCCCCCCCCCCCCCCCCTCCCCTCCCAAAAAACAGGTCACAGAATAGAGATATATGTTCATCCCGCAGCACATAAAATGGAGTAAAAAGTAATCAAACTCATATCAACATCAAAGTGATGCCATAAAAAACTCAGTTCATCCCGCAAAAAAAAGTCCTTACACAGCTCTGTATAAGTAAAAATTAAAAAAAAGTTCATGCTATATAGAAGAAAGCAATTGCATAAATATTAGTTTACACAATAAAAACACACTTTTTATTTCAAAAAAATGGAGCTTTCAAATAAAAAATCTAATAAATTGGTATCACCGTAATCGTCTCAACCCACAGAGTAAAACTACCTTTGTCACGGATACTGCCGTGAACGCTATAAAAATACAAAAACCAATGCTAGATATCAGTATTTTCTTCACCCTACCTTCCAAAAAACATATTTAAAAAAGCGATCATAAAGTCTTGTCCCCGCCAAACAATATTTACCAATAAAACGTCACTCATCCCCCCGCAAAAACAAAAGTCCCTATACAGCTCCATTAAACAGAAAAATAAAAAAAGTTATGGCACTCATACTGCGTGACGCAAAAACAATTTTTTCCTTTATCAAATAAATGTGTTTTATTGTGGAAAAGGCATAAAAACATTAAACAAATATACAAACTGTGGTTTTCGCATAAATCGGTAACAATACCTGCTTGATTAAAACTACCCATGTCATTTATACCGCAACAGTGACCCGCTGTAAAAAATAAAAATACACTACCAGGATTGCTGTTTTTTGTACAAAATGCTTCACAAAAACCATACTAAAAAGTGATGCAAAGCATCATATGCCCCCCGAAATGGTATCAATAAAAACTTCAACTCAACTATTAAAAAATAAGCCCACAATCAGCTCCATATTCAAAAAATTAAGAAAGCGTGCCTGTCAAATACGACAACTTAAAACGCAAACTATTATAAAACTCGCATCTATTGTGTAAAAGTAATAAAACATAAAAAAACTAATATAAAATTTATATCATTGTAATAGTAACCGACCCCCATAGTAAAGTTATCCCGTCA
Organism: Phyllomedusa bahiana; assembly: GCA_025379985.1. Lineage (NCBI taxonomy): Eukaryota > Metazoa > Chordata > Amphibia > Anura > Hylidae > Phyllomedusa > Phyllomedusa bahiana. Next base: position 80,953 of record JAODAL010012815.1, read on the forward strand.
TTTAATTCCCGTATGGCGAATACGTAAAAATGAAGCCCAAAAACAATGGCGGAACAGCGTTCCCACCTCCATTTCCTGGCCGCAATCTACAAAAAAACTACGGAAACACCTGTGCGCTCCAAAATGCAAAATACACCTTTAGAGAGATCCCTGAGGGGGCGTTGTAATCAAAATGTAGCAACTGATCATGGAAGTTACACCTGTTATAGTACTTTGGGGCTTTGGAGATGCACACTGGCCCCACCAATATCGTGCGCCAAAAGCACATATCACTCCCTCCCATGTACTCTCCCATGCCATGCGCCCAAACAGCATGTTAACAGCCCACATGTAGGGTATTGCCGAACATGTAAGAAATTGCGTACACAATTCTTGGTGCTTTTTTTCCAAGAACCATTTAAAAATTAAACATTTACAGCTAAAATTTGCATATTAATGGAAAAAAAATCTATTTTTTTATTTTCAAGAGCCGATACGCTAAAAAATTTGTGAAACGCCTGTGGGGTAGATATAAACTCCCAACACACCTGGATATATCCTTAAGGGGTGGTAATTTCCAATATTGTTTTTTTTAGGGTATTTATTAAGTTTTGGGAACCTAGGGTGGTCCGCAAACCTTGAAATGGCCCCTAAATATAATCGTAATGCCAAATGAGACCCCAGAGTCCAGTAGGTGCTCCACCTATTCTGGGAGCTTGTAGGTTGAGCCAAATAATGCACTAGGGCCCACATTGGGTTGGGTATATCTCTGAAAACGGCAGAATATGGGGAATCAAAATTAATTTTGCATTTCCTCTATTACCTATTACAGTATTCTATTCAATAATGTATAAACATTGAAAACAGCAAAAAAAGTGAAATTTTGAAATTTCACTTATCCACAATTGCCATTAATTCCTTTGAACACCAAATGGGTTAATAAAACTTCATAAATGTGGTTTTGAATACTGTCAAAGGGGTGTATTTTACTTAGATAGGTCACTATATGGGGGATATCTAACATACAGGTCAACAAAGTCACGTTAGAACTGGACTGGTCCCTAAAAAATGTATATGGCAAATTATCCTTTGAAAAAAGTGGAAAAAAATAACTACTAAAATTATAAGCCCCCTAATGTCGTAAAAAAAAATGTAAAAATGATGCCAAACTACAGCAACAAAGGAAGATGCTAGTTTATAAACTAATTTTGAGTGGAATAGACCATCTGTCTTACATGCAGAAATTTTTGAAGTTTGAAATTTGTAAATTATTCAACATTTAATCACGATAATTTGATATTTTTCACAATAAACAATCATATTTTGGGATCAAAAATTTTCTTACTAATCACTATCTTAAAGCACAATGTTCCACAGAAAACAATCTCTGAATCAACATGGAAAGGTCAAGTGTCAAAAGAGGTTAATTCTCACATAAAGTGACACAAATGACAGATTTCAAAAAAGGGGATCTGTCAGAGAGCCAAAACTCGGCACCTGCGGTAAGGGGTTAAGGAACGCCAGACTAAATCCTTTCTGGTTCTCCAACTCAACCAACTGCTGTGTTTCACATTAGTTAATTCAGTCACCTTGCACACCACCAGTAGGGGCAGCAGCCCATCCTGTCGACAAAGAGCACCCCACAAATAAGTGTCCTCCCACAAAACAGGACATAACCATCTTGACTATTTCCTCTATAACCTTGCAGAAAGATTATCCTTTGCCTCCGACCCTGGCCTCCTCTTTACCCATCTGGGGGGGGTATTTAACCACGCCCCCATCTCCCTTTACTAGGGTTTTAGCATACACCCACCTCAGTGTGTCCTAGCCGCTCACTCTCTCCTGTAACTGCAGTATTTGAACAACTGCAGTAAGAGCTACTGGAAATTATACAGAACTGGAAAATTTTCTCATACAGTGGGACTACATGTCAGCCCTCACAGCCACGACTTTTCCTCTTCCCCCTGCTATAGTGTCCACACTCTGGATCTCCATCACAGATAACACTGCTCAGCGACTGCACACAGAATCTGCCTTGCACATAACGATTTTTATATCCAAACGTATTATCCTTCTCATTTGAACAATCATCATCATCAGTACTCATGTAGCACAGACATCATTACAGCATTCACTCCCAAACTGCACACAGTAGACTCTTTCACAGAGTGGTTTTTTCCCCTTGGTAACTAACCAGCACATTCACACTCATTAGTCTCCTCATGCATGGTAGCAGAGTCCCTCATACACAGCAGCAGAGCAATCACCTTCCTGGAAGCCGTTACTCCAACGGGCAAACACACTTGCAGAGTTCCCATTAAAGCAGGCAAAAATCTTCTGGGACCAACCAGGACAGAACTAACTGCTGGCTATCCTTCACAGGGACAACACTCCTCATTAACCTGGTCTCCTCACACCTTGTAGGAGAGGAACTCATCCCAGGATTCTCCCAGATCCACTTGCAGGACTGCCACTGAAACAAGAAGTCCTCCTCTCTGGGACCAACAGCAGTCGCACAGAACTGGAGGCAATCCCTTCCTGGACCCGCATTACCTGCGACTTGCAGGCTACTGACAGGTTACAAGACATTGTTTGCTGGGGGTTACTGGTAGACACCTATTATAACTGGTCCCCAGCCACATCAACACCCCACTGTAGCGCACTCAGATTCCCCGTTTCCCACCACAGGAGATGCATAGGAAAACTTGTTGCTAGGGCAAACCACTTCAAGCTGCCGCAGGGAACTGTATTTACAGAACAACACTCAGGATTGCTATCAAACCCCAGACAAACTGCACACATTGTGCAATCTACCACCATAACCCCTAGGGACAGACCTGCAACTTGCACGTTATCATCCCCGTACCACAGTGTGCTGGGGTCACGGGTACAAACACGTTTACTGACTGGATCCCAACATCTCACACACAGCTGCCTGGCAACTCTACTCATGAGTTTTTCCAGTAAGATATGCAGATGAGGTAACCTTTGTATGCGACAGGCAACCGCAGTAGAATCCCCCTGACACATGTAGTGTAACACATATCACCACTTGGGCATCCACCACAAAACACACATCCTCTGCTACAACTCTAAGCAATCTTAACCCCACACCTCTAGGGGCGCACTTGGGCTTTCTCTGCCCTAGTAGCAACTCTAAGCTTCTTGATTCACAAGGGCCTCACCTGAGCTACATTCCTGCATTTGCTTTGCAGCAATTTCAAACCTTGGCCGTCACTGCAGCTGACTCTGGGACCCACTCCCCTCCCCTTCTTCAGGTAATGGGGATTAGAGCTATTAATTAAAGGCACATATTTCACCTATTGACATTCTCAACAGACACCATTTCAGATGAGTCACAATAATAAAGTCCAGAAGATTTCTCAAGTCCAGACACCAACAACCACAGTCTCCCTGCTCATGGGACCTGTCTACTTGGCGAACAGTCTGGGACACGGCCGTTACCATACCTCTTTGGCATGGGGCCATTTTTCCAGGAAAAATAACCTGCAGGCCTGCCCCGCTCGCCGTCTCCCAAGCGGCCAGAAATAGGGAAAGTCCAAGGCCATGATGAACTCCATACCTTCAACTCTTCACAAAACTGAAGCAGTATGATCCACTGTCCCCAGACCGGTCACAAAACGTATGGTCACATACTTACCAGCACCGGTGTCGGGTCATCAGAAAGGGCAAGATTCGGGGTGCACTCTGGAGACCCTCTGGCGACAGTCCAGGATCCACCATTTAGTGGATACCACCCACCAGCAAACTCCATGGTTTCTTGCTGGCACCATACTCCTTTGGCTGGACTTTCTCAGCTGGCTTCTCCGTCGATGAGGCTGGTTGCCATTGGTATAGGCCATCACGCATGAACCTCTTGTCCTTCTCATCCCATTCCGGAGGTAACTCCTGTGGTGCGAGGGAATACTCATCTGGCTTCATCTGCTGGACTGGGCAGCAGTCTCTTCGATCAGATTTAACACCCCGGTATCACCACCAACTCCAATCTTTAACTTTAAGGTAAGCTGGGTTTCCTCAAGGGGCAAGCCACAATAAGCTCTCTAGGGGTTTTCCAGTAAGACCACGCCCCAGTGCATCACCCACTTGTCTGCTGGCGTCTCTGGCGGACGAGCAAACCGCACAAGGCGCTAGTAGGCCACTAATGTTTTCCCCAGCAGTCATTTTCCGCATTGTGAGCGTGCTTACCCATGGCAATAGGGAAAAAAAAATCAGCACAGTCTTTCGCCACTACAGTGCACTCACTGAGTGTTTTGCGGGTGTGTATCCTCACTTTGGAGCAACACTCTTCACATAGCCTCCATCCTTTAATCTTGCTGCAGCACCACTTGCAGGATATCACCAACTCCACTACAGGCAGCACCACGTCTGTGCCCACCTGTTGCTCCACTGCGCCAACCATGCCCAGTTTCGTCCCTTATGCCACATCCTCCAACATTGTAAACCACACTCGTGCCAAAAAAACCGCCATTTGGACAGTCCCAGGGTCTCCAGCTCTGCGGATCGCCGCTTTGGTAAGACAAATGGCACACTGACACAGGTCTTCTGTTTGACACTGGCCTCAACCAGCTTTATTGAGGTCCAATATACAGAACACAAACATCAAAAATACAAGTAAACACCTAGGCCGTCTAGCCGTCTGCGTCCCTCACTAACGTGGCCTATGCCTACTGCACAGCACCACCAACACCTGTTAACCAGCCTCCACTGGTATACCAGGCCTTTCCTCAAGGCAGCCACCTCTGCCTCAAGCCTGGGGGTAAGAGCCCCCTCCTCTCACCAGCTCCACGCTGTTCCAACTTGCAGCTGACACACAACCCCCCAATATACTCTGAGAGCCAATCTTTTTTATAGCCATGCCGGGACCTGGCCCAAAAACCCGACAATGGAATCTGGAGATCTGGACGCGTTAACAGCCACCCACCCATCTCAGAGCTGTTCCGGGGAAGGCCAACCCATAATGGCTTGACCTTAGCCATGCTACATACAGCTTGTCAGCAACCTAGTATTGCTGCAGATAACAATAGGCTCCTCCCACCAAGGCCAGCTCATGTGTGCACATCTCTACCGGGACAACTCCACCTCGTGGTAGAGACCGGCAACTACTCTTTGCCACTCTGTCACAGTACCTACACCCTCCAAATTGTAAAGTGCTGAGGAATATGTTGGCGCTATATAAATAAAGATTATTATTATTATAAAACAATGTGCATGTTTCAAGCCATCGGTTTTGAAATCCGACCTCAGAAAATCTGTGCCGTGTAGGCTAGCGGGCGGATTTTCTATTCGGTTGTATGGGGACGGTTAACAGTCGGTTTTCATGCTGATTTCAAATCGAAAACCAGTCATAAAAACAGACTATAAATCCTTGCCATGTAGACGGGCTCCTAGAAACCTCTTGTCAGATAGGGAAATTTGAGTTACAAAAAAAACAAAAAGAGGGGAAATGTTAAAGGGTTAATAGTCTACATGTAGGGTCTCTAAGTCTACGTGTCTTTTAAGAACAGTCCCTTGTTTTTCAACTCAAACACAAGACCCAAGCCAGGAAGGGAGTATGGGGGGATACATATGTAATTTTCAGCTACACTGAGAAAAGAAAATGCTGAGACATATATCCTGATCTGTAACAAATCACGCCATGCACATGATATATACTTATATTGAAACACCTTTATTCTGTACAAGGCCATATACTGGATTGTCTCCAGCAATGTGGTATATATCTATTGCTGTGTGTGTTTCTTCATCCTCCGGTACTCTAGCCAGTCTGTCTACTTAACCAACATCTCCAACACTGGGGCAAACAGAGGTTTACAGGTTCTTTGTAAAAATCATATCACTTTTTTACTGCCTGACAATCCTTTTAAAGCCAGCACCAACCATCTCCACCACTTGTCAGAGCACACACAGCACAGGCAGGGCCAGGGGAGTTTCCCTTTTGGCAAAGGGCCGTCTGTGTCTGCTCTAGGCTGGGAAATTTTACCCAAGTTTCCAACTTTTAAAATGAAAAAAACGAGAATTTGTGGGCGGCGCGCGTAGGCCGCGGCAAAATTTGCATAACGCCCACTTGTTGGGGTCCCCCCCCCCCTTCAAAAAAGCCACCCCACTCCCCTAAAAGCATAAGGGTTTAAAGAAACCAGGGAATCCCTTTTTACCCTTAGCCCCCCATAACCAGTAGTGCCCTTAAGGCCGGTAGTTCCCCCCCTTTTGCCAAGTAGATGCCCCCTCGTAGCCAGTGAGCCCCAAATTTGTACCAGTAGGTGCCCCCCCTTTTTTGCCAGGTAGGTCCCCCCTTTGTTAGCCATGTGGTGGCCCCCCCTTTTTTAGCCAGGGAGGTCCCCCATTGTTTGCCGGTAGGGCCCCCATTGTAGCCAGGTAGGTGCCCCCATCTGTTTGCCAGGGAGTGCCCCCTCTGTTTTTCCAGGTATCCCCATCGTTTGCCCGGGGAGTTCCCCATTGTTTTCCCGGTAGATGTCCCCTCTGTTGCCAGGTAGTGCCCCCATCTGTTACCAGGGAGGCCCCCATCTGTTTGCCAGGGAGTGCCCCCATCTGTTTGCCAGGTAAGGCCCCCTCTGTTTCCCGGTAGTGCCCCCTCTGTTTCCAGGTAGTGCCCCCCCCCGTTACCGGTGTGCCCCCTTTGTTGCCAGGGACTGTCCCCCCTTTTTGCCAGGTAGTGCCCCCCCTGTTGCCCGGTAGTGCCCCCCATCTTTACCCCGGTATGCCCCCCTGTTGCCCGGTAATTCCCCTCTGTTTCCAGGTAGTGCCCCCGCTGTTGCCAGGGAGTTGCCCCGCTGTTTGCCAGGTAGTGCCCCCTTGTTTGCCAGGGAATGTCCCATTGTTTGCCAGGTAGATGTCCCCTCTGTTGCCTTTGCCCCTCTGTTGCCCGGGAGATTCCCCTTGTTCCCGGTAGATGTCCCCACTTTTTACCAGGAGATGTCCCATCTGTTTTTCCAGGGAGATGTCCCCCTCTTAGCCAGGGAGTGCCCCATTGTTACCCGTAGTCCCCCCCTGTTCAGGGGATGTCCCCCCTTTCCGTAGTGCCCCCTCTGTTCCAGGTATGCCCCCCCGTTGCCAGGTAGGCCCCCCCTGTTTCCCGGTAGTTGCCCTCTTGTTAGCCGGGAGAGCCCCCTAAAGCCCAATAAAAATTTTAAAAAATAAAATCCACTTACCTTACCAGGGTCCTGCCCCGCGGCCCCCTCCCCCGATCTCCTTTTGCGGCGCAGGGGGAAATGAGAGCTCCCCCGCGTCCTCCCCCTTTCCGCCGGGGGTTTACTTTCCCCCCGCGCCGTTGAAAAAGTATGTAAAGGGCCCCACACACGGGGCCGTACATACAGGGAGAGGGGGGAGGAGGGGAGCGTTTCCCCTGCCTCCCCCCGCACAGTGAGGGCCCCGGGCGGGGGGAGCGGCCGCTGGGCCCCCCTTTACCCGCCTGTAGGGGCGGTCCCCGGCGCAAGAGTAGGCACCAAACGCTACTCTTGCGCCCGGTAATTAAAAAGGGCCCCCGCCGCCCGCAAAGGGGGCGGGGGGAATGCCAACTTCCCCCGGGGGGCGGGGGGAAACCCCAAATAGCGGGGGCCCCCCCCCCAAAAAAAGGGGGAGTTGGCAGTATGGGTTTTTCCTTTCAATGCCATTTTTAAGGATCCTCCCGTGATTTGGGAGGCAACTTTTTTTGGCCAGTCCCCGGGGTTTAAAAAAAGGGGTTTGGTAGGTTTGTTTTAAGTTTTAATTTGTATGTAATCCCGAACAGGTATTTTTATTAAAAGGGAACTCCCACATTTTTGGGATCGGGGAAAGGGGTTTTTACATTTTTTTGCTGTTGTGCCCCCCGTTAAGGCATGTTTACAAGGCTTATAATGGGCCCTATTTCGGTCCGTAATTTCGCGACGAAGGGGGGCGCCCATTAAATTAAAAGTAATTCACGTTTTTCATTGAGAACTATGGGATTTCTCTCCTCTAATTGACAAAGTCCCCTTTTAGCGGGGTATACGCGCCGGGGAGCAGTGATAGTCCCATGGGGCCCCGAATTTCCGGCCCCCCGCTTACTCCCCCCCTCCCCCCCCCCGTCCACCCCGGCTAATTGCGGGGCGGGAATTGTGAAAAAATACCTTAAGGAAAATTTTAAACCCAATTTTTTTACCTCATGGGGCTGCCCCGTGGGATTCCGGGGGAAATTTTTCGTTCTAAAAACTACTAACTGCTGTGGAACATGGGAAATAAAAAGTTCCAGCATGGCCCCAAAAAGTTTTGTTTTTTAAGTAGGGGACAGATGTAAGTTGGAACGGTGTAAGTCGAGGACTGCGTGTATTTGTAGGTGTCTTCTTGAGAAGTACTTACAGTCTAAGGGCTAAGTTGCAACGGCATAACTGACAGCATAGAGGCTGAAATACTATTTGAATCTCAATCAGGAGCCCGCCACCCACAGACAGTTTTCATAGCTGGCTTCATGCGCTGACGGTCACTGGTAATTAACCCCTTAGATGCCACAATCAATCGTGACCACAGCAGCTGAGGGAAAGACAGAGTTAGGGAGCTCCCTCTGTCTCCATTGGCATACTCGCGGCACGATCGGAGGGTGCCGATGGCTTCCATGGCCACTCCGGAAGACTGACAAAGGCTTCGAGGTTGCCTGTGATGTCACCATGCCCGATCTGGTGATTGACAGCTATGATATGAAGCAGTATAGTATTGTACTGCTAGGTACCATAGAAGTGATCTAATGGATTGCTGAGTTAAGTCAAAAAGCACAATAAAAAAAAAGAAAAATACACAATTTTCCCATTACAAACGCCAACTGCTCCCAAAAATATTATAAATTAAAAAAAGTACACCTTTGGGTATACAATTAGCCCTTCAACCACCCTATACTTTTGTCAGTTTTAAACCCCGCCGTAAACAGTGTAAAAAATTTTTGTTTAAAAAAAACAACCATCCCGCTAAACAAAAAAAGGAAATAAAAACCCAAAAAAAGTCAACAAACATAAAAGTGGTACAAAAAAAAAAAATTGGGTGTTTTTTATCATACTTTTTTTGGGGGGGTTTGGTGCATTTTTGTTTTTTTTGATCACTTGTTTGTTTTGTTTTATTTTTTATCATCTTCCAATTTACTGTTTGTTAATTTGGGGCAGGGAGTGTCACCAATATTTGTATTGGGGGTATTTTTGTGTTTTAAATTTTTTTTTAAGTTGTTTCATTTGTGAAGCTGAATTTTTTGTTTTAAAATGTTTTTTTGATAAAAATCTTTATATGGTAATTTTTGGGGAGAGTCATTATACTTCATTTTGGGTACACAATAAAAATGTCATTTCCCAACAAAAACCCTTTTACAGCTCGTATACTAAAAAAAAAAAAAAAAAAAAAGTTATGGTATTAGAAGAAAGTGAAGATAATTTTTTACACAAAAAAAACCTTTTTTATGCCTACAATAAAAAAAATATATAAAAATGAGTATGCTGAAAAACTGACAGCCTTTTACATACCATTTTTTTATTGTGTAAAATCACTAAACAATGAAAAAAAATAAAAAAAAATTTTGCTTGTAATTTATTTACCTGCACAGTAAAAATTAATATGTAATTTCATGGCATGGTGATGTTGTCAAAATAAAAGTCAATATATTATAGAAAAGAATCGTGCCTCGCCACTTACTTTCTACAGCTTTATTAGAAAAATGAGGACTTCCGGGGGGGGGCATCGTGCATGGCCGCCTTTTAGACTGGCTCCTAAGAGAGGCATCAAACCACCCGGATTCCTCAGCCTCCAGCCCAAAAGCCGCCAATACCTAGGGAAAACCTTTGGGGGTGTTTTGGGGAAATTTTTTCCGGGACCCTTTTTTCCCCATCTCCTTGGGGGCCACGTGGGACAGGGACCGTGAGGGTACACATAGAGGGGCCCAGCAGACCCTGCCAACGCCTCTTCCGGGATGCCCGGAGGTGAAAGGCCGGGGGTCCTCATGTTAAAAAGTTGGTAGCTACTACAATTGGGGGTGCAGTGCAGGGTAACGCCATTCCCGGCGCTCCACCAGTAGGGGGGCTCCCCCTTTTCCCTTTGCTCAGTACCGGGGGCCGCGAAAGGGGGCCCCAAAGGCCAATCCTGCCCAAAGCAGTCCAGCCAGCACCATCTTTTCTGCTAAACCCCGAGGACGCTTGTTGGGTTCGGAGGGCGCGGGGATCCGGATAGGAGACCGGGACACTCGCCCGAGGTTAAGCTGGGGGGGCGAAAACAAGGGTGCCATCCGCAACAACCCGGGCGGGCTGTAGCGCACCTTTCTCAAGGGCTTCACTGCAAATATTTCCTTTTTCCTGCCTGGCCCCATAGAGGAATGATCTTAAGCACAATGCAAGACACTACCCACTTACAGACCCTTTATTTCGCTGGTCACCCTTAAGTAGCAAAACCCCCGACACTCCACAATTTTAATTACATGGGATTTTTATCTCTTCCCCACAACGGTTTTGGAGGTTTTTCTACCACAACCGTAAAAATCTCTTAACTGAATTGAAGTGCACATAATTGGGAGAGAAAAAGGAGGACAGTTAACCTCCTTTCTCTTTTTTCTTTTATATCTTCCATTATGATTAAATTTTTTTTTGCACTGCCAAACTGCTGGGCAAGTGGGGGCTCTATTACAATTGCAGAACCAAAACTTTCAATCCTATTTAAATCTGTCCCCTCTAGTGACAAAAATAGAAACTGCACATTTGGGTTTACCCCTTCTTCCTCTATTTTTAATTTTTTTTTTGGTTCCCCCGTTTTTTTCCAAAAGAAATTGTGCAATTTCTCTTGAATAGCAAATTTTACTTTTACTTGCACTCATTCGTGGAGTTTCCCCAAACAGTACACTGGGTTTAAAGCCTACAGCGGAAAACCCCGGCCCGACCTACAATCCAAAATAAAACCCAAGTTAAACCGGATACCACTCAAACTGAAAATTTTAAGGGCTACTAATCTCTTTACCTTGGGCAAATAGGGGCAATAACCCCAAAAGAAAAGGAGATGTTTTTCGCATAAAAATTTAAAATAAAGGCCCTGCAGGTGCCCAAAAAACACTAACGTTCTCGAGTTTTTCTTCTTTTTTAACCCCAAATGAAGAAAATTCCTGCCTTCCCGCCCCAGTGCCTGCCGGGCACACGGAACCCCCGGGTTTAAATCACTTTACCCCCCTAACGACCCACAGTACCCTGGTACAATTCCCATCCAAATTCCCCACCTACACCCCCAAAATTCTGCCCCAAAATATTCACAGAGCCTCCCCCCCCAAAAGTATGGAAAAAATATGTTCACAAAACAAATAAATAAATGTTCCGAAAAAGGGAAAACCAAATCCCCTTAAAACCCAAACCCCCAAACCCCTCGCCCAAAAGCAACCCTGCTTTTTCAATCTAAAAAAAGGGTGAAATACCAAAACGCCCTCCCTTTCCCCTTCTGAAGGGGGAACGCTCAATGGGCTTCAAAAACCTCGACGCCAGCTCAAAAAGCCTTACTTCCTTTTATGCCATTAAACGGTGGGACAATGAAGTATCCCAAGTACTAAGTTGATCCTTCCTTTCACTTGATAAAAAATTTGGAATTATCCCCAAACTTCCAAAAACGAAAACTTGGCGGGAGTCCCTTAACTCCCCAAAGGATAGTGGGGCTGGAATAGGACGACACGGTAGAAGTGAAGTTTAAACCCCCTTAACGGAAATGAAAAAACAAACAGCCAAATTTTCTGATTGGCAATTTAAAAGACAAAATCATGACCTGGAAAAAAAAGGGAAAAATTGAAATTTAAAAAACGAAATTCCCTTGGCATTCCTGAATCGGTCACCCCTGGATTCTGGGTTCTAAAAAACGAAAATTTTCTTCAAAAACTGGAAATTGGAAAAACCCCCCCTAACAGCTTGTAGTTGAGAGAGTACATCGCATGGGAAACACAGAGAGACCCAAAGGGGGCGCCCCCCGACCAGTGATACAAAATTTCCCCATTTTGGGGAAAAAAAAAAGGCATTCCTTTAAAAGCAAATAATCGGAAAACGGGGAAATCAATTTTTTTCGGGGGACAAAAACTTGCAAATTTTAAGACTTTTCTGCTCAAGTCACGCAGCGCAGGAAAGCGTTTCATGAGACTGCCCCTTATCTTCATGAAAAACAACAAAACGCTTTTTTGTTCGTATCCTGCCAGACTTCGGGGGACCGTTTAAAGGGCAAACATCCCCTATGAGACCCCGAAGAAGCCAGGGGTTTGCTTTGCTTCCTAGGACGGGGAGAATAACATTACTGGGGAGCGAATCTAGGCCACCTAATTAAAAAAATTTGAAGATTTTTTGGGGAAAACATACATTTTTAAAACCCTTTTCGGTAGATGTTAAAAATAATTTTTTCTTGTTTCTTTTCTAACTACATTACTATTTTGGGTTTAAAAAATGGGAAACATCGGGGATTCCAAAAAGTTAAAAGATGTGTTCAAGGCGGGGCTCGCTAGGCAGATAATTGGGGGTCGGGGGGCCCCCCAGTATAAATTTCCTGCGGGACCGAAAGTTTCCCTTCCCCCCACGCCCTCATTCACTACAGTAGCGCAGGCCGCATTGTTGGGTTTGCGTTGCGACTGTGGGCGCGACTACTAATTTAAAGACCGCTGCTCCGTCAGTGCTGCCGGGCTCCCTGCCCCATGATCAAGAGGAGAGCAGCGCCCCCTCTGAGCTGCCCCTGCTGAGGGTTCCTTTCAAAGCGGGCCTTCCCCAGGGTCGGGTTGGGGAACCCGCCGCACCCGGGCCGAAAAACCCCCCTCCCGGGGACCCGGGGCGGTTTTTTAGGGCACAACCCTTTTTGGGGGCGGCAAAAGCAGGAGTTTGATGTGCTTTTTTTTTTTATTTTAAAAATTTTTTTTTTTTGGCCCCCCGAAACCCA
>JAODAL010012816.1:0-93831 GCA_025379985.1 Phyllomedusa bahiana
GTGGGGAGGGGCATGTCTTGGGTGATGTCTGTGTTTGGGTTTTGGTTTAGGGGGTGTTTGGTGTATGTCATGTTTTTTTGAGTGTGGTTAGAGGCATGTCTTGGTGTGAGTCTGTGTTTGGGTGGTTGAGGCGTGTCTTGGTGTGTTGTCATGCGTTTGGTGTGGTTAGAGGCATGTCCTTGGTGTGATTGTCATGTGTTTTGGGTGTGGTTAGAGGGTTGTCTTGGTGTGATTTTCATGTTTGGGCGGTTAGGGTGGGGTCCTGGTGTGATGTCGTTTTTTGGTTGTGGTTGAGGCGTGGCCTGATGTTTTCCCTCTTTAAAGGGTCTCTAAATTTGTGATGTATGTATTTCAACACCAACACCGATCTCCCCAAGCTCATTTTTCTGCAGTATTGTGAGTGAGGATAAAGAATTTGATGCCAGTCCTTTGAGGCGGATGTAACCTATGGAGGAAGCGAAAAATCCATCTCTGAAGAGTCAGTGTCGTATCCTCGCCTGAAATCCGTGCTTATAAGTTGTGAATTTTTGTACGCGGATTCAGATGCTGAATCCATCATTTGAACATATTCCTTAGGTAAAATGGGGACTTCCAGCTCCCTTTTTGCGTCAGGTTTCCCCCCTGAGAAGGCGGGGACGGTTTATTACTTTCCTGTTTTTTCCAAACGTTGTATAAAGGGGACATACTAGTGCATCTCCAAAACTTAGAATATCACTAAAAAGTTTAAATTGATATCAATAATATAAGTCAAATAGTGACGGCCCATATATTGTATTAGACTCATTACAGCATGAATTACAAGGTTTACTATAATACATTTGTGAGTCCTATTAACAAATAAAAAGATCCTGGAGAACCCCTTTAATTTTCAATGATATTCTAATTTTTGTAATAATATTGTACAGATAGGCAGGAAGCCTCAAGCTAGTGGTGAAGGTAGTACAGACCACTGGGGCTTGTTAACTGCATGAGTTAATGCGTCTTATCTGACCCAGATCAGCTCTACAGTGACTTTAGGGACCTTATTTCCTTTGGAACAAGGCCAATATATCAGCCCCAGTTACAGGGATTTCAGAAAAAAAAAAGCTATAAAATAATAAGGAAGCCAGTTACAGCACAACCTACAGTCCCTGACGACCCTAAAAGTTGATACAATTACAAACTTATTTTAAAGGGGTTTTCTTATTACAAATGTTAGCTTTCAACATAAAGGGATGGTTAAATGAAGACTTTTTCTAAATACATTGCTCAATAGATTTTACTTTAGTTATGAGATTAAAAACATTTTATGTGCTCTGAGTGCACACAGGTTTCTATGGTTACTTGGTTGCCAGACAGTAATTTTGTTATCTGATTAGAGAAGAGAGCAAAGAGTGATGTTACCCCATGGACAGATTGAGCTCCGGCACAAACAAATCTCCAATAAGATGACAGATAAGCCATTGTTTTCAGTCCTCACAGTGATTACTGAAGAGGAACCTCTTCAGCACTTGTCAGTGTAACATTTCCTGTACTTGCCAGCTAGATACAGAGACAGTAGGTATGATAATCACTGCTATAGAAGCACCCACAGACTGAGAAGACACATTGGGGCACATTTATCAATAGCGTCTAACTGTAAGACAGTTGTAAGTTACACTAGACAGGCTTACAATGCGTCACAGTGAAGATAAATGTGGAGCAGGTCAGAAATTTCTAGTCTAAGTTTATCCATCTTTAAGTGGCTTACTTTAACGCCAGAAACTGCGACAAAAATTCTGTAGCATTTTTTAATATTTTAAGCCACACCCCTTCCAGAGAAACCACATCCCAAAGTCAAATCACATCCCCAAAAATGTGACTAAAAGTGATCATAAAGTCACGAGTATTCCAAAATAATACCAAAGACAGATACGTTTCAACCAACTACAACAACAAAAAAAAAAAAAAACGCTTGTACTCAGGTTTCTCTGGATGAAAAAATCAAAAAGTACGCTTGTCCCCACGGCACAGGTTATTTTTAAACCAACAAGCAACGCTTCCCCATAGACTTCAATAGAAAATCCGTGCAGCAGTCCCCAGTGCACGGATTTTCCGCCGGACTTTTTTTACACTAGCGGCGGTCTGAAAAACTTAGAACATGTTCATTCTTCCGCCTGGTTTTCAGATAGAACATGAACAGGTAGGAGCGACGGGGGACGTCTTGAATCTGCAAACCGCAGACAAGAGCCACAGGGCCGTTCCTAGGCTAAATTTCACTCAGGGCGAGGTGAAGAAATTTCGCACCCCCTCCCCCCCGTACCATATGGCGCCACAGTGCGACACAGTGCATCACCATAAACCAAAGCCAAAATAACAAAAAGCTTTACCAAATGTGCTACGTATAAAACTACAAAAACCATAGTCCTACAGTTACCAAATAACACTGCTACACCAAACCAGAATCCCAAAGACCGCGGGACCACATATCACCAGCACACAGTGACCGAATAATACCACAACACCGTGACCCCATATCCTCAGCACACAGTGACCGAATAATCCCACAACCCCATGACCACATATCACCAGCACACAGTGACCGAATAATACCACACACCATGACCACATATCACCAGCACACAGTGACTGAATAATACAAACTGACCATTACTGAGTATAAACCATTATACTAAAACTAATATTACCAGCATACAGTGACCATACAATGATGGATAACCACTGTACACAGGCTCTGCAGACTATAAATGATTACAGTAAAGTTATATCTAGTGACTCACAGGAGACGTCTTCCCGAGAGTTGTTCTCTTTCTCTTCTTCTTCTTTTCCATCTGTCCAGACACTATGAAAGACTACTCCCCACTCTTTACTGTAAAATTTACAAAACAAATTCTTAAGACCCTCAATTTATCAGCCTTCTCTACCAACTCCTATCTCTATACAAACTCCCAACTATAGCACCTCATATGGTAGCCATGTAATTTTGGCCCCTGTAGCCAGGTAGTAACCCACTGTACCAGTTTGATGCCCCCCTGTAGCCAGTGATTGCCCCCTTGTAGCAGTAAATGCCCCCCTTGTAAGCCAGTAGATGCCTCCTTGTAGCCAGTAGATGCCCCCTGCAGCCTTTGATGCCCCCTGCAGCCAGTGATGTCCCCTGTAGCCAGTGATGTCCCCCCGTAGCCAGGATGCCCCCTGTAGCCAGTAGATGCCCCCCCTGTAAGCCAGTGATGCCCCTTTATAGCCACTGATGCCCCTCTTTTAGTCAGTGATGTCCCCCTGTAGCCAGTGATGTCCCCCGTAGCCCGTGATGCCCCTCTTATAGCCAGTGATTCCCCTGTAGCCAGTGATGCCCCTCTTATAGCCAGTGTTGCCCCCTGTAGCCAGTGATGACCCCATTGTAGCCAGTGATGCCCCCATTGTAGCCAGTGATGTCCCTGTACCAGTGATGACCCCCATTGTAGCCAGTTTATGCCCCTGTAGCCAGTCATGACCCCATTGTAGCCAATGATACCCCCATTGTAGCCAGTGATGTCCCCTGTAGCCCGTGATGGGCCCCCATTGTAGCCAGTGATGCCCCCTGTAGCAGTCATGCCCCTTGTTGCCAATGATACCCCCATTGTAGCCAGTGATGCCCCCCCCTTGTAGCTAGTGATGCCCCCTGTAGCCAGTGATTGCCCCCCTGTAGCCAGTGATGCCCCCTGTAAGAAATTATGAAATAACAAAAGAGTACTCACCTGGTGTCCGCCCCTCCCGGAGCTGCTGAGCGGTGAAAGGGGGGTGTGACGTCATCACGCTGCTTACGCTGTACGCAGCTCCCAGGGATCTCCTCGGCAGCAGAGCTGTGAGGCTGATACAGGGGAGGAGTCAGGAGGGGCTCTTCCGGGCGGGCAGGGCGGGCGGCCGGCCGCGGCGCCCCCCCTCG
The DNA here is from genome assembly GCA_025379985.1 of Phyllomedusa bahiana. Lineage (NCBI taxonomy): Eukaryota > Metazoa > Chordata > Amphibia > Anura > Hylidae > Phyllomedusa > Phyllomedusa bahiana. Next base: position 3,902 of record JAODAL010012816.1, read on the forward strand.
GGTGCCCTGTCAGCCCCTAGGAACGGCCCTGAAGAGCCGTCTCCCTTGCGTGCCAAAAAAGAGACCAAATAACCGGTCGGGAAATCCAACCAGTATTGGTCTTTGCCGTGTAACGCCAGCCCTATTGGTTCGCAAAAATGGGCACCCGCAAATATAAAAATTGAAGTTTTTTTTTTCTTTGAAAGTACTTGTTTAAAATTTATACAAAAAGCGCCAAAAAAAATCAATGAAATATTACCAACCTGAAGAACAAAGAGTATTTGTCATTTATGCCACACAGGGAACTCCATAACACCGAAGCCTCACCACTCCCCCACCGCACAACTAATACAGTTGTGTTTTTTCATATTCCACTCCACAAATAATTTTTTGGGGTGGGGAGAGGGGTTGCTGGTATGTTATACAGGGAAATGTCAGCATTAAAAAGTACATCTGATCCTGCAAAAAAGTGATCATAAAGTCACATGTATTCCAAAATAATACCAAGACAGACTACGTTTCAACCAACTACAACAAAAAAAAAAAAAAACGCGTGTACTCAGGTCTCTGGATGAAAAAAATCAAAAAGTAACTGCTTGTCCCCACGGCACAGGTTATTTGTCAAACCAACAAGCAACGCTTCCCCATAGACTTCAATAGAAAATCCGTGCAGCAGTCCCCAGTGCACGGATTTTCCGCCGGACTTTTTTTACACTAGCGGCGGTCTGAAAAACTTAGAACATGTTCATTCTTCCGCCTGGTTTTCAGATAGAACATGAACAGGTAGGAGCGACGGGGGACGTCTTGAATCTGCAAACCCCCAGACAAGGCCACCGGGCCGTTCCTAGGCTAAATTTCACTCAGGGGAGGGGGAAGAAATTTCGCACCCCCTCCCCCCCGTCACATATGCCGCCACAGTGCGACACATTGCATCACCATAAACCAAAACCAAAATATACAAAAAGCTTTACCACAAGTGCTACGTAAAAACTACTAAACCATAGTCCCCACAGTTACCAAATAACACTGCTACACCAACCAGAATCCCAAGAACACTAAGACCAATGTCACCAGCTCACATGTATGAATAATACACCACACCATGACCACATATCACCACCATTATAGTGACCGAATAATACAAATGTCCATTACTGAATGCAAACTCAATTATATACAACCTAATTATTACCAGGCGATCAGCTGACCATACAGGATGGATACAGTTGTACACAGGCTCTGCAAAAAATATAAATGTGATAAAACAGTAAAGTTACATCCTAATGCACTCACAGAAAGACCGTCTCTGAAGAGATGTTCTCTTTCTCTTCTTCTTCTTTTCCTTCTGTCCCGACGCATGACGACTATCCCGACTCTTCACTGTAAAAATTTACAAAACAAAATCTTAGACTCCCACTTTATCCGCACTTCTCTACACAATTCCTATCTCTAACATACTCCCATCTATAGCACATCCATATCGGTAAAGTAGCCATTGTAATATGCCACTAGAGCAGGTATGTAGCACCATTAGCCAGTTGACTGCCCCTGTAGCATGATGCCCATGTAGCCAAAGATGCCCCCGTATAGCCCAGGTGTTGCCCCCGTAGCCAGGTGATTGCCTCATAGACAGGTGATGCCCCCTGTAGCCAGAGGTGATGCCCCTTGTGGCAGTAGATGCCCGTGTAGCAAAGTGATGCCCCTGTAGCAGTGATTCCCCTCTGTAGCCAGTAGATGCCCCCTGTAGCCAAGTAGATGCCCCCTATGTAGCAGTAGATGCACCTGTTGCCAGTAAGCGTTGCCCCCATGTAGCAAAAGTGATTCACCCTGTAGCCTATAATGCACACACATGTAGCCAATGATTCTCCCCCAATGGAGCTATGATGCCCCCACTCCCTGGTACGCCATTGATGCCACCCCTTTGTAGCGTAGGGGCAGGGTGGCAATGATGACCCCTTGTTGCCAGTAGATACACCCTTGTAGGCCAGTGATGACCCCCGTCAGCCAATGATGCCCCCTTGTATCCAGTGGATAGCACCCCTTGTAGCCAAAGTGATGCCCGCCCTGCAGCGTTAGTGCCCCTGTAGCCAGTAGATGCCCCTGTAGCACCAGTAGTTGCCCCCTGTTAGCCGTGATGCCCCCTGTTAGCCAGTAGATGCCTGTCCTGTAAGCCAGTGGATGCCCTGTTTGTATGCCAGTGATGACCCCTTGTAGCAGTGATTGCCCCCCTTGTCAGCCAGTGATGCCCCCCCTTGTAAGCCACGAATGCCCCTTGGTAGACCCACGAGATGCCCCTTGTAGCCACGAGATGCCCCCTGTAGCCAGTGATGTCTGTAGCCAGGTGATGTTACTGTAGCTGTAGATGCCCCTTGTAGCCAGTAGTGCCTTGTAGACAAGTGATGCTCCCTTGGAGCCAGTGATGCCCCCTGAGCCAGTAGTGCCCCCTTAGCCAGTAGATTGCACCCTTGTAAGCCAGTTTTGCCCCCATGTAGCCAGTGATGACACCCATGTCAGCAGGTAGATGCCCCATGTGCCAGTAGATTGACCCACCTGTAGCCAGAAGATGCCCCCTTGTAGCCCCACTTGTAGCCAGTAGATGCCCCACTTGTAGCAGTAGATGCCCCCCTTGTAGCCAGTAGATGCCCCTTGTAGCCAGTGGTGCCCCCCTGTAGCCAGTGATGCCCCCCTTGTAGCCAGTAGATGCCACTTGTAGCCAGTGATTGCCCCCCTTAGTAGCCAGTAGATGCCTCCTTGCTAGCCAGTAGATTCCCCCTTGTAGCCAGTAGATTCCCACATGTAGCAGTAAAGGGATTCCCCCTTGTAGCAGGTTAGATTCCCCCTTGTTGCTCAGGTGATGCCCCCCTGTAGCCAGGTGAATGCCCCTGTAGTAATTATAATATAACACAAAAAAAGTACTCACTCGGTCGTGCGTCCCCGGTCACGGGCTGCCTCGGCTAAACTGGTGTAAGCAAGCGTGATGTCACCATGCCTGCTTACACTGTTATGCAGCCCCAGGGATCTCCTCGGCGGCAGAACGGGCGTAACATGCCACCGCGGGGGACCAGCGTCACATTGGGGCGCGGTGAAAAGAGTGCACCCCCTGCCGATGCTGTTACAGGGGCAGGAGTCAGGACGGGAGACTGATCCGTCCAGCCTCTCCTCTGCACCAGCAGTGCTGGCTGCTGCGCGACTGTTATAAAACAGCCGGCAGGAGTTCAGGGTGCGATCCTCACCAGGCGCGGACGAGGCGGGCGGCGGCCCCCCTGGGTGGTGAACGGAGCCACGGCGCCCCGGGCGATCGCCCGCCTCGCCCGCCCCTAGGAACGGCCCTGGTTGTGTTCATACTCTCAGCTTTTAAGATGCAGTTTTGAAGCCAAAACCAAGAAAGGATTTAAAAGAAGGAGAAATCTCAGTCTTTCCTTAATACGTGTCCTCCAATTGTGATCCATTCCTGGCTTTGGTCGACTGTGCTATTTTGTCCAACACAGAAAGCATTTACATTCGGGAAATGGCGCAAACGTAGTCCAAAAGTGAATACGTTTGCACTCTTCTTCCCTATGTATATAACATACAAAAAATGGGACATTACTTACTCAAAAAAAACTCCAATTCTTTGGGGCATATTCACAGCTCAATGATTGGACTAAACTGACTCAGAGCTGGCAACTCTTTGGGCTTTATGCTAACTGGGGAAAATTAACAGGTGCAGATAAATTGCTTGAGCAAAACGCTATACATGCGTTAGGGCGAACAATTAGATGATAATCTGCATACCAACTTGACTGTCACACCAGCATGCAGAAAAGCCGACAGTATTAATGCATAGGGAGATTGCACAAATGCAAAAAACGAATAAAAAACCACTACACATATCACTACATGAGGGGGGTGATTGTGTTACTACAACTGCATTTAAATAAGGTGATACGAAGTGTGCCATAAATACAGATCGTGGGTACACCATGCTGGTTATAACCTATTAGTGACACCCCCTATTGATTTGGCAGGCTGCCCAGATTTTGTGAACAGGGGGTCAAGTTTGGGGTCGTTTTTATCAAATTGTTCTCAGCAGTGGGGGATGTGAGCTTTTGCTCAAGCAATTAGCTGCACCTGTTAATTTTTTCCCAGTTAGCATAAAGGCCAGAGTTGTCAGCTTCTGGAGTCAGTTTAGTCCAATCATTGAGCTGTGAACATATCCCAATGAATTGGAGTGTTTTTCCGGATATGTTGCGGGATCATTTTAGTTTTTCTGACGAATACCCATAGTGAAGGTCCCGAACTGGACAAACTTCAATGTGAACCCAGCCTTAGTGAGATTTGAAAGCAGCAGCTTTAGCTTTCATGAGCATAACTTGATGCAGCTTAGACACTGTCACTAAGTGACATTATAGTCATGGGTTGCATAGAGTGTCTTTAACGAGTTTTTGAAACACAGTACAATTGACGTGGGAAGGCTGCAAATTAAATAATAGACATTTTCACCATTCTATTATAATAATTCTGTCCATTTTTGTTTTAGCTGCTCCCTAAGATCCCTATGTACAGGGGTAGACCAGTGTGAAGCTCCTCAGACCCGGCCCCAATGCTCAGACATCACCCTCCTTCAGACAGCTACTGCCAGTTCCCTTTCCCGGCATAGCGTCTTCAAAAAAATTTTTCTGCTGGGTTTTGTGTTCAACCCGCTTCTGTCCTTGTCCTATGTACCCCCAAATCAAAAAATTTGCAAATAATAAAAAAAAAAATTAAAGGGTTTTGCCCGTGTAAAGTTGACGTGGGGTCCTCCATAATGGGTATTTTTTCACTTTTCTAAATATATGTGATTACAAAAAGTGAAGCCTCTGAAAGCTACAGCCTTAATCAGATGCCCTTAGTTTCTTGAAAGTTTACATTAGACACGACCAGGACACTGACAGGAGCTGATCAAGCCGCGCTTGTGTGTTTGCACTTATTATCTGATGACAGGGAACATGAACGAGCTTGCTGGGGAGAAAAGTGCAGTGTATGAGGCTGTCTGCTGTATAGAGAATCCAATGATTGTAATGTTATTATTTGAGTAAACATTAGAGATGCTCCCTGCTTCCTGGCTCTGCTCAACCCCTACCTCTCTCCCCCTGCAGCCGTTCATGCTTTATTTACCTTCTCTCCTTAGCAGACAGGAGGTAAGGAAGTTCACTTCTTGGCAAAAACCTCTTTAACCCTTTAATGACCCTGGACGTATGAGTACGTCCCAGGGCCGCTAAGAGGCTTTGCAGGGGGATCGCTCCGCGATCGCCGCTAACACCCGGCATTAACAGCGCCGGCGGGTGGCTCCGCCCGCTGGCGCTGTTTTACCTGTCAGACACCGCGGCAATGATGCCCGCGGTGTCTGACTGAATGACTATCGGTGCCACGCAAATTTCAAAAATAGAAAATGTTTGGAATTTTTTTACGGTACCAAAACATAACGACAACCCTACATGTTTGGTATTGCCGGATGCGTATCAATCTATAGAATACAGATAACACATTATATTTACCGAAGATTGAACGCCATAAAAGCAAAACCCCCAGAAACATGTCGAAAATACGTTTTTTTTCACAATTGGTCCCACTTGGAATTTTTTTGCGGTTTCCCAGTATATTCTATAGTATAGTGAATAACACCATTAGAAAGTACATCTTGTCCCGCAAAATAAAAGCCCTCATGTGTCTATGTAGGTGGAAAAATAAAAATATTATGGCTTTCAGAAGACGAGGAGGGAAAACCGTACGTGTCACCCAAAAAAACCCGCCGGTTCCTTAAGGGGTTAAAGGGGTTGTCGCACTACAAAGATTGGTTTTCAGCTTAAAGATCTTTAAAAAACAATCAACTTTCCAATATAGATCAATTACCATTGTCCCACTGTTTTCCAGATATCTCTTCTTGTAGGGGCACCTGAGCCTGCTCAGGTCCCTATGGTCACGACCTGCTTGTTCTTTCTTATAGGCTGCCGGCTCCTGGTTTTTTTTCATACAGGTCGGGGCGGGAGCACGCTCGTTCACCCAGGCGCACTCCCTCTCTTCTCCGTCCTGTCTTCCTGCTCTCAGCACAGAGCGCACAGAGCAGTGAGTTAAGGCATTCAGCTGACTGCCTGTCACTCCCCTCCTCCCCTCCCGAGTTAACTGCTGAAGCGCTGGGCTGCTAATGTCTCTGCTAATGATTTATTACTGCCTTACACATGTGGGGAGGGGGAGAGTAACAGGCAGGTGTTGTTGAAGTGTTACACATAGCTCTACTCACAGTAGAACTATGTGTTTTATGACCCAGAAGATAAGTGCCGGACGCAACTGTTTCATCCACTCTCCGTGGATGCAAATAAATCACTGGGGAGGAATGCAGGCAGGAGTTAGAGGTAACTTCAGGATCAGGACAAAACTCTAACCTATTTATTGTTATTGTTTATCTTGATCATGGAAGCTCTGCCTCCCGTTGCTTATGCAGAATGAATTACTGCAAGCAGCGGGAGCGAGCAGGACACAGTGATGACGTCACCTAGGGGAAGGGAGGGGGAGAGGGTTAGAAGAAAATGCAAGCCCACCCTCGTTTTCAAAAATCAGAGAATGAAAACAGGACAAAGGTAGGCTTAACTCTCGACATGAGACATCCCCTTTAAACACCAATCAGGTATATGCATTGAGACAAAAAAAATCTATATGTTTGGTTCCTGCAGGGATTTGAACCTAGGGTCCCAATGTTGAAAGGCAGAATCTCTAACTACTCATCTACATTGTAACTACTCACAGCTCTTTACATAAACAGACCTTTGTTTGACTGGAGGGAGTACACTGTGGAGAAAGGCATGGTCAAGCTTGCTGGGTCACATGATCTGCAATTAAATCAAATACCACAAGCCCCCTTTTTGAGCACACTGAAAGCTAAAGCTGGATAAAGGAGGTGTGTTTTTGGTTTATATTTTGGCATGCTAACATAAGTATAAAAAAATAGAAAACAAATAAAGGAACAAATGCATAAACAAAGAAACTAACATTTGCACTAAACAATTTCCGCGCAAATGAAGTTTATTAGGAATTCATTACCACACATACACATAGTGATGCATCTCAAAAAATTAGAATATCACTGAAAAGATAACTGATATCAATAATTTAAGTCAAAAAGAGAAACCCATAGATTGTATAGACTCATTACAGTATGAATTACAAGGTTTAATATAATATGTTTGTGAGCCCTATAACAAATAAAAAACTAGTCCTGGAGAACCCCTGTCATTTTCAAGGATATTCTAAGTTTTTGAGATGCGCTAGTATTTGATATTATAGTATTAGACAATGCTCTATAACTATGTAAAAATGGAGGGGAATTTTGTTTCACTGTAATGTTAAAGGGGTTGTCTCACTACATTGATTCCTCTTATCTCAGTCCTGTTTTCCTGGTTCCACCTTGAATTCAGGGGCGTGTTTACTGGCTTCTACTAGGCTGCAGTAGAAGCCAGGTCTGTAGCTATAGCAATAAGAAGATGTATTCTCAGGAGATGCTTAAAACGATAGGGGTTACGAGCTAGCCTGATTGTATGTTCAGAGAACTGATGAAGCATGTGCTAAGTTTTGGAGGCGAACATGGAGGTTCAGAGAATTGAGACATTTAATCAAAGATCATCAGCAGAGCGCAGAAACCAGGTAGGATGGTAGACAGAGATGAGGGAGGAGATGTAGGGAGGAGCAGCGTTGTGGAGAGCTTTATGGGTGAGAGTGATGAGTTTGTGTATTCTGTACTGAATGGGCAACCAGTGCAGTGACTGACACAGGGTAGAGGCATCAGTATAGCGGCTGGAAAGAAAGATGAGCCTGTCTGCTGCATTCAGGACAGATTGGAGAGGGGAGAGTTTACAGAAAAGGAGACCAATAAGCAAGGAGTTCCAATAGAGAAGACAAGAACGTGTAAGGGCAACAATAAGAGTTTGAGTTATTTCCACAGTGAGATAAGGATGGATTCTGGAGATGTTCTTGAGATGTAGGTGACAGGAGGGGGCAAGGGACTGGATATGAAGGACATATCGGAGTCTAGTATAACCCCAAAACTGGGGGCGTGTTGCCGAGGAGTTATGGTGGTACCACACACTGAGAGAGAAATAGCAGGGTGAGGTCGGTTAGTAGATGGAGGAATGACAAGAAGTTCAGTTTTAGTGAAGTAAAGTTTGAGATAGAGGGAGGACATGATGTCAGAGACAGCGGACAGACAGCAACTGGTGTTTTGCAGCAGGGCAGGAGTGATCTCTCAGGAAGAGGTGCAGGGGCGTAACTAGAGAAACCTGAACCCCATAGCAAACTTTTGGATGGGCCCCCCCTCCCGGTCAGACCCTCCTCTGACCACAAACATTAACTGATGCCCATTAATAACAGTCATGCAGTTACTGGATAATACAAGGAGTAGATACCTCACCATACATTTCCCAACATGTTGCTACCAAACAAATATATATACCAAGACAAACATTACAAATAATGCTACTACATAAGATCCTGAATATACCGACCACAAACACGACCACAAATTACGACCACAAGTGAATGAATACTACCCCTATACTATTACTGAATAAAGATCAGTATGCAAAGACCAATATTACCGCAATATAGTGGTAGATGCCAGTTGTACACAGGCTCTGCAGACCATTATTACCCCCATACAGCAGCCATACAGTGGTAGATGCCAGTGTACACAGGCTCTGCAGACTGTACACTACCACCATACAGTGACCATATAGTGGTAGATGCCAGTGTACACAGGCTCTGCAGACTATATATTACCACCATACAGCAACCATAGTAGTAGTAGACACCAGTGTACACAGGCTTTGCAGACTGTATATTATCTCCATACTGTGACCATATAGTGGTAGGTACCAGTGTACACAGGCTCTGCAGACATATTAGTGATTACAGTGCAGTTCCCTCCAAGGACTCCCGGGAGACGTCTTAACTGACTTGACTTGTTCTCTTTACCTTTTCTTTGACCGTCTGTCCAGACTCCCATAATGACTTCTCCCGGCCACAACTTGTCCTTGCAGAATTTACCACACAAACATCTTAGAATTTCAAATTTTCCAGCACTTCCCTACCTGTGCTTCCCCCTCTGTACAAACTCCACATGGGGTGATAGGTGGAGGAGGGGAGGTTATGGGGTGATAGAGGAAGTAGAGTGATAGTTGTAAGTGAGGGGCTATGGGGTAGTAGGTGGTGGCTGGGATGTTATGTGGTGTTAATTGGAAGTGAGGGAACTATGGGGTATAATGTGGAGATGGTGGGGTGTGACAGGTGGAGGCGAGGGGGCTATGGAGTGATAAGTGGGTGCTGTATTTTGTGTGTGCATTGGAATGCATAACACAATAGTGGGGTGGGGGTGTACAGAGCCCAGTTTACTGTCTTGTTGGGAGAGGCAAAGGACCATCCCCCTGCAGATTATGCTGCAGTCTGTCTGTGGTCTGTACTCCCAGAATCATCTTGTGCAACTTGAACTACATACCCTGCCCCCCCAGAAGAGTAGCCGCAGGCATGATCTTCAGAGGGTGTAGGGAGTGTAGTTTAGTACTGTTGTGTTTCTTGTATTGTTTTTCTCCTATACAAGTTTCTCCTTTGCACTATACTGGACGCATTGGACTATGTCACTCCAGCGATGGATCTACTTCGTTAATAAAATGGTCAATGAGGGATGATGTCGGGGAATGTTTATTTAAATAAAATGTTTTGTGTTGTGTCATTGTGTCACTATTACCCCAGTACCCAACACTCCAGGGGTACTGGAAAGAGCCGGTAACCATCAGAAGTGAACCCTCTAATTTGATGATCTGCTTCTGCGGCGGCTGTGTGCTGGTATTTTTAGGATGGGAAGGGACCAATATCCATAGACTTTCCCATCCTGATAGCATCAGGCTGCAGCTGCTGGTTTTACTTCAGCTGGTTATGAAAAATGAGTAGAACGACACATAGTTTTTTAAAATTATATTTTTGACAGTGGCTGTCTCATTTTTGATTTTCAATAAATAAAAAAAACGATGTGGAGTTTTTCCATAACCAGCCAAGGTAAAACCAGGAGCCTGATACTATAAGGATGGGAAGATCTAAGGATACTGGTCTCTTCTCATCCTAAAAATACCAACCTGCAGCCGCTCAACCTGCATCACCCTGTATCACCAGCCTCCTCACCTGCATCACATTAGATGGTCCACTTCTGACGGTTACCGGCTCTTCCCAGTACCCTTGGAGCGTTAAGAACTGAGGTAATAATGACATGGGGTTAGTACCAGCCTTGTGGTGACAAAAACCACTGCTGCCTGACACCAAGCCCAAGCGATAGTAATGGAGAGGTGTCTGTCAGATACTGCCGTTACTAACACTGGAAAAAAATATAAAATATAAAAAGTTCTAAGACTTTTTTCCAGTACATGTCATTAGCAAATTAGATTGTTTACCTCAGTATTCCAAGGGAAAAGATTTTACTTTCTCTTTATTAGCAGAGCTCATTATGTAGTAGGATTAATTCTCTTTCGAGGTACCAACAGTGCAGGAGGAGCTGAGAATATAGTAAAGGGAAATCTAAGTCTCTCACTACATACAGTGCAGCAGGCACACTGAGGACATAGTGTGACAGGGTTTATCTGTTGCTTCTAGCCTCCTCCTCCGTAGCACACAGGCAGCAATAATAAACTGCTGCTAGTGTAATAATATCCAGCACAGAAATAGCAGCCCAGAGTTTATCAGTGTGCATATGATGTAGACTTCCTGGCTCCACATTGCACAGTGGACTCTATGGAAGCATTTACTTTGACACAGCTGTCAACATAGTGATCCATCAAGCTGTCAGGTGCTGACTTGGCCCGACTTCAGAGCTGTCTTAAAAGGGCCAACACTAAAATACTGAATTACAGGTGAAATGCTATGGTTTTCCTAATGAAGCATATTTGAGAAAGTGTTTGTATTTTAGTCTCCTATAACTTCATGAGGTTTCCCTGGAGGTGATAGGTCCTCTTTAACTAGAGGAAAGCTGACTGATAAGGCGTCACCCACTTTTTCTGAATGGTGGATAGGCTGTCCATGTTCCAGGAAAGCTGGGTGATGCCCCCCCCCCCCCATCAGCCATCCTCCAAAACTGCTACACAGTTGAGAAGGGGGTGTGACTTTTGTGTAAAACGGTCATGTAAATGGGGCTTTTGCTCATGACAATATCCGGGTTCATGCACATAGCGCACACCCTCAAAGTCTCCCTAAAGGCCTCTTTAGAAAGTCGGCAAGTTTGAGCTCAAGGTTTAATAATAAGAATAAAGCTGCACACAAGTCATGTTCAAATCACAGAATGAAGGCTTATGTGTAGCCCCAGCCCAAGGCCGCTTCCACACGACATCGCTGGACAGTCCTGCCGAGATCAGTAGGTCAGCCCCACCACTGGCTGTTCACTTATTTTGTTCTGAAAACACATGCATGCTCAGCAGAAGTGAGCGTGCCTACACAGGAGTAGGTTGCGTGGAACAGCTGTAAGGCAGTGAGCACTTGGCTGACAGCTTTGGAAGGTGCATATAGAATAACCTCTAGCTGTGGAGGACTCGCCAGATCCCTGTATACACCATGCCTTAAAGGGGTTTTGCCACAATCTCATTTCATACCTCCTGTATCCAGCTCTTCAGCTCTGTGTGCTCAGAAGGGGGCATGTATGATTTGTTTGAACTGCTTATCATGTGACCCAGCAGGATGACATCACCAGGCCTTTCCTCTCTTTAGTCAAAGAAAGGTCTATTAATGTGTAGAATTGTAAGTAGCTACATTGTAGTTCAAAGGTAGAACTTTTGCCTCCAGGCACAAGATTCCTCGGTTCAAATCCCTGCAGGAACCAAATCTGTGGATTTTATTTCTCTTTATCAGTGCACATACCTGAGGTTCCTTTTTTAATGTATTTGCACTGTTTGACTAATTACTAAAGGAGTACAGAGGACAGGAGTAGAATGACAGCACCTGGGGTTTGAACACTCGGTAGCTCCCTGAGAGGAGAGGTGATGTCTGAGCATGTGCAACCAGGACGGAGAAACTCTCAGGCCTGGTCGTATCCCTTGGAGACGAGCTGTAAACAATGGATCACTAAAGGAGCAGCTAAAAGAAAAATGATACAGAATTTTTAATAATGATGAATGGTGAAAATGTTTATTATTTAATTTACAAACTTCTCACGTCAATTTTACTTTGTGGCAAAACCCCTTTAAATAGCATCATGTAATACTTTACTTCTCCTGCAGAGGCGCTGTAACCACCTCCCCCACAGAGCACAGCTGTGTTCATCTCCATCAACTATAACAAACACATAGTAGACGGAAGCGGCAACACTGTGACACAGTCAGTGCTCTCCCCTCCCAGAGGACGAGCATCCCCGGGTGTCCACGCTCAGCGCTGCCGCTCATGCTCGTCCCTGTCATCACCTGTCTGCTTAACCCTTCCCTGTCATCACTGAGGCGCTCTGCACTAGTGTTAGGGGCAGCGCCATCTGTCGGCGGCTCGTCTGTCCTGCAGCTCCTCCCGGTGGTGACGTCACAGGCTGCTGGCGATGGCTGAGCCGGGCCCCGGGCGCTCGCTGGGCTCCTATTCCCCCGTAGACTACATGAGCATCACCAGCTTCCCCCGCCTGCCAGAGGAGGACCCCGGGGGAGAGCCTGTGCCCAGAGCCGGGGAGGATGATACCTTCCTGGGGGAGCATGACTCCGGTAACCGCTGTGTGCACATCCAGCAGTGTGCATGCTTTGTCTGCATCCTCATCCCATGTAGTGTCAGTGCACGCTCACTGCATGTGTCATCCATGTGTCCCCGCCCGGACCGGGCTCCATCACCTGTATCCGGGACCCGCTGCTGTGACTCCATCACATCACTATGTGGACCAATACATACCATCTCCTCACTACCTGTATATAGCACCTCCTCACTACCTGTATATAGCACCTCCTCACTACATGCACCAGTATATACCATCTCCTCACTACCTGTATATAGCACCTCCTCACTACCTGTATATAGCACCTCCTCACTACATGCACCAGTATATACCACCTCCTCACTACATGCACCAGTGTATACCACCTCCTCACTACATGCACCAGTATATACCATCTCACTACCTGTATATAGCACCTCCTCACTACATGCACCAGTGTATACCACCTCCTCACTACATGCACCAGTGTATACCACCTCCTCACTACATGCACTAGTATATACCATCTCACTACCTGTATATAGCACCTCCTCACTACATGTATATAGCACCTCCTCACTACATGCACCAGTATATACCATCTCCTCACTACATGCACCAGTGTATACCACCTCCTCACTACATGCACTAGTATATACCATCTCACTACCTGTATATAGCACCTCCTCACTACATGCACTAGTATATACCATCTCACTACCTGTATATAGCACCTCCTCACTACATGCACCAGTGTATACCATCTCCTCACTACCTGTATATAGCACCTCCTCACTACATGTATATAGCACCTCCTCACTACATGCACCAGTATATACCATCTCCTCACTACCTGTATATAGCACCTCCTCACTACCTGTATATAGCACCTCACTACATGCACCAGTGTATACCATCTCACTACCTGTATATAGCACCTCCTCACTACATGCACCAGTGTATACCATCTCCTCACTACCTGTATATAGCACCTCACTACATGCACCAGTGTATACCACCTCCTCACTACATGCACTAGTATATACCATCTCACTACCTGTATATAGCACCTCCTCACTACCTGTATATAGCACCTCCTCACTACATGCACCAGTGTATACCATCTCACTACCTGTATATAGCACCTCCTCACTACCTGTATATAGCACCTCCTCACTACATGCACCAGTGTATACCATCTCACTACCTGTATATAGCACCTCCTTATTACATGCACTAGTATATACCATCTCACTACCTGTATATAGCACCTCCTCACTACATGCACCAGTGTATACCATCTCCTCACTACCTGTATATAGCACCTCACTACATGCACCAGTATATACCACCTCCTCACTACATGCACCAGTATATAGCACCTCACTACCTGTATATAGCACCTCCTCACTACATGCACCAGTGTGTACCATCTCACTACCTGTATATAGCACCTCCTCACTACATGCACCAGTATATAGCACCTCCTCACTACCTGTATATAGCACCTCCTCACTACATGCACCAGTATATAGCACCTTCTCACTACATGCACCAGTATATACCACCTCACTACATGTAACAGTATATACCACCTCCTCCCTACATGCACCAGTATATACCACCTCACAACATGTAACAGTATATACCACCTCCTCCCTACATAAAACCAGTATATACCACCTCATTACATGCACCAGTATATACCACCTCCTCACTACATGCACCAGTATATACCACCTCCTCACTACATGCACCAGTATATACCACCTCCTCACTACATGCACCAGTATATAGCACCTCCTCACTACATGCACCAGTATATACCACCTCCTCACTACATGCACCAGTATATACCACCTCCTCACTACATGTACCAGTATATACTCCCCTGTCACTAGATGCACCAGTATATACCACCCCCTCACTACATGCACCAGTATATACCACCCCCTCACTACATGCACCAGTATATACCACCTCCTCACTACATGCACCAGTATATACCACCCCGTCACTACATGCACCAGTATATACTACCCTGTCACTAGATGCACCAGTATATACCACCTCCTCACTACATCTACCAGTATATACCACCTCCTCACTACATGTACCAGTATATATCACCTCCTCACTACATGCACCAGTATATACCATCTCACTACATGTACCAGTATATACCACCTCCTCACTACATGTACCAGTATATACCACCTCCTCACTACATGTACCAGTATATACCTCCTCACTACATGCACCAGTATATACCACCTCCTCACTACATGCACCAGTATATACCACCTCCTCACTACATGTACCAGTATATACCACCTCACAACATGCACCAGTATATACCACCTCCTCACTACATGCACCAGTATATACCAACTCCTCACTACATGCACCAGTATATACCACCTCCTCACTACATGCATCAGTATATACCATCTCACTACATGTACCAGTATATACCACCTCCTCACTACATCTACCAGTATATACCACCTCCTCCTACTTGAACTAGAAATCCCACCCCCTCACTACATGCCATTTTTAAACCACCCCACTAAAAGCCCCGTAATCCATTCACTACATGCACCAGATAAAACCACCTCTTCATACATGTACCACCCCCTCAAGTGTCCATATTACCATCTCCCATATATTTCCCATATATACCGTCTTTCCAATCGTACAGAGTGCCATTCCTCAACCAATAACTCATAACCCCCTCCTACTTTTTTACTGTATTACCACCTCCTGCTACATACGTATCCAAAAAATGAGACACCACTCACTTTTTTTGTAAATGTTAATCTGTCCTTGAAACGTACTAAAGAAATGAAACTTTGTTAAAATTTAAAAAAACTGTACAGCTTGTATAACATTTCAAATTTTGGGGTCCCCAAAATTAACTCAAGCAAGCCCCTTTAATGTCTAGACTGCTAGCAACAAAAGTGAGTACACCCATACGTGAAAATGGACAAATTTTGCCTGAAGTGTCAATATTTTGGGTGGCCACCATTGTTTCCAGCACTATCTTAAAGGGCTTGTCTCACTACAAGGATTGCTTTTCATATTAAAGATCTTGCAAAAACAAGTCACTTATATGTGTCCATTAACAGTGGCCTACCTATTCCTAGATATCCCCTCTTGTATGGGCTGCATCAGCTCTTCAGGTTGCTGTAGCTACTGACCTGTTCTAGCTCACCTGATAGGCTTCCAGTGCTGGTCTGTATAGCTAAAGACTTGGTGTCCTCAGCAGCTCCTCACTGCAGGCCAGTGAATTCAAAAATGAAACTGAGAAAACAGGACTGAGGTATGATAAATCAATGCAGAGAGACAACCCCTTTAACTCTCTTTGGCATGGAGGTCACTAGACCTTCACAGGTTGCAGCCACTGGAAGCCTCTTCCACTCCTACATGACGACATCACGGAGCTGGTGGATGTTAGAGACCTTGCGCTCCTCCATCTTCCATCTGATGATGCCCCACAGATGCTCAATAGGATTCTGGTCTGCAGACATGGTTGGCCAGTCCAGCACCTTTACCCTCATTTTCTTTAGCAAGGCAGTAGTCATCTTGGATGTGTGTTTGGGGTCGTTATCAGGTTGGAATACTGCCTTGCGGCCCACAAGGGAGGGGATCATGCTCTGCTTCAGTATGTCACAGTACATGTTGGCATTTATGGTTCCTTCAATGAACTGTAGCTTTCCACAGCTGGCAGCACTCATGCAGCCCCACACCATGACATTCCCAGCACCATTCTTGACTGTAGGTAAGACACACTTGTCTTTGTACTCCTCACCTGGTTGCCACCACACACACTTGACACCATCTGAACCAAATAAGTTTATCTTGGTCTCATCTGACCACAGGACATGGTTCCAGTAATCCATTTCCTTAGTCTCCTTGTCTTCAGCAAACTGTTTGCGGGCTTTCCTTCGCATCATCTTTAGGAGAGGCTTCCTTAAGGGACGACAGCCATGCAGACCTATTTGATGCAGTGTGTGGTGTATGCCCTCTCACTACTTGTATCAGTATATACCATCTCCTCACTATATGTACCAGTACATACTATCTCACTCCATGTACCATTATATACCGTCTCCTCACTACATGTACCATATAGATGCTTATTACTTATGAGCAAGCATATAAATCCTGGTTTGCATGCTTAGTAAATTGTTAATGTTTATACAGTATATGACATGGGGCACATCTATTGATGTGAATGCTGCACTGTGAACAATGCATAGTATGCTCTGTAGATGTATCATGCAGTTTAAGATATTTTAAAGTTTAGGTAAGCATTTCTATAATAGATTACTTTATAGAGCCATCAATGTGTGGTAGGTGCGCGTCCCACCTGTCTCAGGAACAGGCCCCTGAAAATCTCTGTCGAGAACGTACCCCTAGGCTGTGTTCACAACTCCCATTGCAATTAATTGGACAATTCTAACCACCTCTCTGTGCCCGTTCTCAAAACTGGTGCAGAAACTGTACCTAGCACACACTATGGACATATGCTATTGATATGCCATCAATGTGTGAGATGGGAACACCCCTTTAATCTATACTTAAAGTTATATACACACACAAACATGTATACACCGAAGTATGGTTTCTTAGCATAACCTGACAGACAAAACAAGTACCTATGGGTATGTAGACATACATAACCCTATTGTTATACAAAGATACTGAAGGAATTGTTATGTTTTTTGATTCCAAAGCAAGGGCGTTCAAGATGGATCCTACCTGTGGCTGGAGTCGGGTAGAGAACCAGTCCTGAGTGTTTCATAGTAATGACTGTTTTTTTGTCCATCTGTCCACCCCCTGTGCTCTATCTGAACATCTATCCAGTTCCTGCGTCATTGTGATGTAAAGTCTGAGACTTCGCTTGCTTTCACTGCCAATATTCTCATATCTTTAGAGAAAGCAATGTACAAATATTTTATGGATGCAAAAAGTATGTGGAACTGGAATGTTCACAATGTGCCCCCCTCATGGCTGTTTTATAGATGCGCACCTGTACTTTGTATAGCTGTGTAGAGACATTGTACACAGTCATTACTCATAATATATACCCATACCTCAGTTCTGTGTCTATAATACCAACATGTATTGCTGTGCATATACATGCAGTCCTCGACTTACACCGTTCCGACTTACATCTGTCCCCTAGTTACAAATGGAGACTTATGTGGCATGCCGGCACTTGTAGTTCCATGTTCCACAGCAGATAGTAGCTATGGAATGACAGGTTCCAGCATGCCATAGCAGCACATTAAGTGCAAATGAGGTGAAATCTTTTTAACATGGCACAGACAGCAAAACAGATGTAAAATCCCTTCCCTGCACTATCCAAAACTAAAAAAGAAACCTTTTGTGCTGCAGTTACATTTAAGAAATACACCTGTTCTGACATACATACAAATTCAACTTAAGAACAAACCTACAGTCCCTATCCCGTTTGCAACCCGGGGACTGTAATAACATTATAACTTATACAGTATATCCACACACCCTGGTCTACATATAACATTGCACAGGTACAGGCTCTGCTCTGCATACCCATCGAGAGGTGGGATACATTGTGGAGAAAGTGAACCGCCAGTTGTGTAGTTCCTCAGGTTGAAAAAAACATAAAGTGGGTTGAAAAAGTATTCAAACTCCTTGAACTTTTCCTCTTTTTTTTACAGACACGAACTTAAATGTATTTTATTGATATTTTATGTGATTTTTGCAAATTACAAAGCTGAAAAGTGTGGCGTGCATACTGTATGTATTCAGCTCCCTGTACTCTGATACCACGAAATAAAATCCTGTGTGAACAACTGCTTTTAGAAGTCACCTACTTAGTAAATAGATTACATCTGTATGTATAACTACATCTGTTTTGTAAAGGCCTCAGAGGTTTGTTATAGAACATTAGTGAACAAGCAGCATCATGGAAACCAATGAGCACACCAGACAGCTCAGAGATAAAGTTGTGGCAAAGTATATTGCAGACTTTGATTTTGAAAAAAAACTGCTCTGAACATCTCACGGAGCACTGTTGAATCCATCAACCATAGATAAAAGTATTATATCACAACTGCCTACCTACCAAGATATGGCCATCTCACCTACACTAACATCCCAGACATAGAGAGCACTAATTAGAGAAGCAGCCAAGAGGCCCAGGTTCCCTCTAGAGGAGCTGCAGAGATCCACGGCTCAGATGGGAGAATCTGTCCAAAGGACAATTATTAGTCATGTACTGTACAAACCTGGCAAGCAAGGTGGCAAGAGGAAAGTTGTTTTTGAAAGCAAGCCATAAGAAGTTTCATTTGCAAAAAGCTGTAGGGGACACAGTGAGGATGTGGAAGAAGGTGCTCTGGTCAAATGAGACCAAAATTGAACTTTTTGGCCTAAATGCCAAGCACTATGGGCGACATGTCCCATTAGGGCTGTGCTATTTTTTTTATTTAGTGTATTTTGCACCAAAAAACTGTTGACGCCCTATTCTCTATATAAATGAACTGTAGTACACCAAAATTAGGCGCATTATATGCCATGGAAGACACATTTCAATGCACCTAAAGTAGATACATCAAATATGCTAGCAATGATATGCTATGCGCCTAAGTTAGGCACATTTATTTTACCATGCAAGGTATACTAGATGGCAGAGTTTTACAGGTTCATTAACCCCTGACCGCCGGAGCCAGTTTTGGCCTCTCTGACAGAGCCCTATTTTTGAAATCTGTCATGTTTCACTTTATGTGAGAATAACTTTTTGACACTTTAACCTCTCCATGTGATTCAGAGACTGTTTTCTCGTGACACATTGTGCTTTAAGATAGTACGTAATTTTGGTCCAAAAAATGCTCGTTTATTTGTGAAAAATATGAAATTATCGTGAAAAATTTACCAATTTCAAACTTCAACAATTTCTGCATGTAAGACAGATGGTTATTCAACTCAAAATAGCTTATAACTAGCATCTACCATATGTCTGCTGTAGTTTGGCATCATTTGTTTTAATGTATTTTTGTTTTGTACGACATTAGGGGGCTTAGAAATTTAGTCATAATTTTTAAATTTTCAAGAAAATTTGCAATATACATTTTTAGGGACCAGTCCAGTTCTAACGTGACTTTGATTGACCTGTATGTTAGATACCAACATAAATGACCTCATCAAAGAAACTACACCCCTTAAAGTATTCAAAACCGCATTTAGGAAGTTTATTAACCCATTAGGTGTTTCACAGGAATTAAAGCAAAGTGGAAGTGAAATTTCAAAATTTCACTTTTTTTTGCAGATTTTCAATTTTTATACATTATTGACAAGAATATGGTAAATGTGATCAGGGAAATGCAACTTAATATTGATTCCCCAGATTCTGCCGTTTTCAGAGATATCCCATATGTGGCCCTAGTGCATTATTTGGCTCAACCACAAGCCCCAGAATAGGAGGAGCACCTACCGGACTCTGGGGTCTCATTTTCATTACGATTTTATTTAGGGGCCATTTCAGGTTTGCGGACACCCTAAGGTTCCAAAACTTAATAAATACCCCTAAAAAGACCCCATATTGGAAACTACACCCCTTAAGGAATATATCCAGGGGTGCAGTGAGTATATCGACCCCACAGGCGTTTCACAAATTTTTTTAGCGTTCGGCTCTGAAAATAAAAAAAAAATATTTTTTCCAATAATCTGCAATTTTAGCTGAAAATGTTTAATTTTTACAAGGAATCTTGGAAAAAAAGCCCCAAAATTGTGTTACGCAATTTCTTCCAAGTTCGGCAATACCCTACATGTGGGTGTAAACTGCTGTTTGGGCGCATGGCAGGGGGTACAAGGGAGGGAGCGCTATTTGGCTTTTGCCGCACAGATATTGGTGGGGCCATGTCGCATCTGCAAAGCCCCCAAAGTACTAGAACAGGTGAAACCTTCCAGAAGTTTCCCCATTTTGGATTCAACACCCCTCAGGGATCTCATCTAAGGGTGTATTTTGCATTTTGGGCGCACAGGTGTTCCGTAGTTTTTTTTTTTAGCATTGGGCCATGGAAATGGAGGGGGGAAACGCAGTTCCGCCATTGTTTTTGGGCTTCATTTTTACAGTATTCGCCATACGGGATAAATGATGGGATAACTTTACTATGGGGGTCGGTACAATTACAATGATATAAATTTTATATAGTTTTTTATGTTTTATTACTTTTACACAATAGAAGCGAGTTTTATAAAAAGTTGCGTTTTTATGTTGTCCTATTCTGACAGCCATAGCTTTCTTAATTTTTTGCATATGGAGCTGCTTGTGGGCTTGTTTTTTACGAGATGAGTTGATGTTTTTATTGGTACCATTACGGGGGGCATGTGATGCTTTGATCACTTTTTATTAAGGTTTTTGTGAGGCATTTTGTACAAAATACAGCAATCCTGGTAGTGTTTTTTATTTTTATTTTTTACAGCGGTCACTGTGCGGTATAAATGACATGCTAGTTTTACTCAGCAGGTTGATATGATTACAGCGATACCACATTTGTATATTTTTTTAATGTTTTACTGCTTTTACACAATAAAAACACTTTTATTTGAAAAGGAAAACATGTTTTTGCATCATCGCGGTCTGAGAGCCATAACTTTTTTATTTTTCTGTTTATGGAGCTGTATAGGGACTTTTTTTTTGGCGGGGTGAGTTGATGTTTTTATTGGTAACATTTTTTGGGGGGACAAGACTTTATGATCGCTTTTAAATCCGTTTTTTGGAAGGCAGGGTGAAGAAAATACTGCAATCCTAGCAGTGTTTTTTATTTTTATTTTTAATAGCGTTCACCATGCAGTATCCGTGACAAGTTAGTTTTACTCTGTGGGTTGAGACGATTACGGTGATACCCAATTTATGTAGTTTTTTTATTTGAAAGCACAATTTTTTTTTTTAAAAAAGTGTTTTTATTGTGTAAAACAATATTTATGCATCGCTATCTTCTAATAGCCAGAACTTTTTAATTTTTCCGTATACAGAGCTGTGTAAGGACTTTTTTTTGCGGGATGAACTGACGTTTTAATTGGCATCACTTTGATGTTGATATGAGTTTTTGATGACTTTTTACTCCATTTTATGTGCTGCAGGATGAACAAAAATCGCAATTCTGTGACTTTTTTTTTTTTTTTTTACGGCGTTCACCGTACGGGTTAATTAACATGACAGATTTATAGGGTGGGTCGTTACGCACGCGGCGATACCAAATATGGGTACTTTATTTATTTTTGATCTTTTTTGGGGCGATTGGCGTTTGTAAAGGGGAAAAGGGCGATGTACGTGTTTTTATTTTATTTTTTGTGTTTGTGTTTTACTTTTTTACACTTTTTTTTTACTTTTTCACACTTTTTACACTTTTCCCCAGGGGAGAATTGCATGAACGATCGTCAGATCGTTCATGCAATAGGAGATCAGCACACAGCTTATAGCTGTATGCTGGTCTCCATGGCAACTGTCTGTCACGCTGCCCACAATGCATTGTGGGCATCGTGACGTCACCAGACAACCCGGATGCTGTCATTCAGCATCCGGGCTGCCTGGTAGGAGACTCAGTAGCGGCGCTCAGCGCCATTACTGCGCCGGATCTCGGGCAGCAGGAGCTCACTCCTGCCGCCCGCAGCCGCGATGTCGCGACCACGAGGTCGCGACATCGGGGGGTTAATCCCCCGCGGCCGGAGCGCACTCCGGCCGTGGGGGATGTGGCATGATGCCAGCGGTAATATACCGCCGGTTCCATGCCGCGATCTTGCGTGCTCCGCCTGTGAGCGCGCAAGATCGACTTGACGTACTCATACGGCAATTTGTGGGAACCCCTACCCGACATTGCCGTATGAGTACGACAAATATCGGTAAGGGGTTAATTCAGGTGCACTATACACTCATTTAATGAACCTTAAAACTGGCTCTTTTCTGAGATGTCGCCCTTTGGGTGGAGTAGAGCCAACACCGCACATCACCCTGAACAAACTATCTCCACCATGAAGCATGGCGGTGGCAGGATCATGCTGGGGGCAGGCTTTGCTTCAGCAGGGACTGGGAAGCTGGTCAGAGTTGTGGAAAGATGGATTGAGCTAAAAACAGGGTAATCCTGGAGGAAAACCTGTTAGGCTGCCTGTGAGATTGGGGCATAGATTCACCTTCCAGCAGGACAATGACCCTAAACATACAGATAAAGCTACAAGGGAAGAGTTTACAGTCATGTGTTGAAATGGCCCAAAGTCCAGACCTAAATCCCATTCAACATTCGCCAACCAATCTGACTGAGCTTGAGCTATTCTGCAGAGAAGAATGGGCAAAAATTCCAGCCTCTAGATGTGCAAAGCTGGTAGAGACATCCCCCAACAGCTGTCATTGCAGATAAAGGTGGTCCTACAAAAGTATTGACTCAGAGGATATGAGTAATTTTTAAACCATGCTTCCTTCTACTGATGAAGACTATGGAACCCATAAGGCACAGGTGTCAAACTGCCGGCCCTACAGCCGTTGGGAAACTACAATTCCCATCATGCATTGTATAATCTATAACAGAGGGCATGATGGGTTGGAGTTTCCCAACAGCTGGAGGGCCGGCAGTTTGACACCCCTGCCATAAGGCATCAACCAATCTGCCATAAAGGAATTTTTCATTCCTGTTGCTAATATTGCCATCAGACTAGATCAACATTTTATTAGACTTTTAATACAGCTATCTAAGTATATTATTTAGTTGTAAATAATGGTCTAAACCTTTCTTGAAAACCTAAACTGTTCTTTCTGTGACCAGATTCAAAAACTATGTGACCAAACTATTCCACAAATTCACAGTTCTCATGGTAAAGAAGGCTCTTCCATTATGGATATTTAATATTAATGGAGGGAGCGCTCCCTTGCTTTTGAAGGGGTTTTATATGAAATGGCTTTTCACCATACTTATTGTAGGAGTCATTTATATGGATTTTAACCCCTTAACGACCCCGCACAGCTGGCGGGTGTTAGCGGCTAATCGCCGCTAACACCCGGCAGTAGCAGCGGCGGCGGGTGGCTCTGCCCGCTGGCGCTGTTAAAATCATTAAAATAATAAAAAAGTTACACATATTTGGTGTCGCCGCTTCCGAAAAAGTCCGATCTATAAAAATGTAACATAATTTATCCCGTACGCGGAACACCGTAGAAGAAAAAAAATTCCAAACGCCAAAATTGCGTTTTTTGGTCATTTTACGTCACTCAAAAAATGGAATAAAAGTGATCAAAAAAGTCGCAAGCATTCCAAACTGCTAGCAATAAAAAGTACACTTCAGCCCGCAAAAAATGCCCCCTCACTGACGTCCATAGGTGTTAGTATAAAAAAGTTATTGGTCGCACAAAACAGCGCTGCGGCACAAATTTCAAAAATAGAAACTGTTTGGAATTTTTTTACGGTACCAAAACATAACAGAAACCCTACATGTTTGGTATTGGCGGATGCGTATCAACCGGTAGAATACAGAGAACACATTATATTTACCGAAGATTGAACGCCATAAAAGCAAAACCCTGGCAAACATGGCGAAAATACATTTTTTTTTTCACAATTTGTCCCACTTGGAATTTTTTTGCGGTTTCCCAGTATATTCTATAGTATAGTGAATAACACCATTAGAAAGTACATCTTGTCCCGCAAAATAAAAGCCCTCGTGTGTCTATGTAGGTGGAAAAATAAAAAAGTTATGGCTTTCAGAAGGTGAGGAGAGAAAAACGAACGTGTCACCAAAAAAAACCCCGGGTCCTTAAGGGGTTAAAGTTCATGTATTGGAAGCAGGAAAAATGGCTGAGTGTAAAGATCTGAGAGACTTTAATTTGTGATAGCTAGAAACTGGTTCAGAACATCTCCTGAAACGGCAGATCTTGTGAGGTGTTCCCAATATGCTGGGTTAGTATCTACCAAAAGTGGTCCAAGCAAGGAGAACTGGTGAACCAGAGACAAAATGATTGCCACCGAAGACTCATTAGTGTGCATAGGGAAGGAAGGCTAGCTTGTCTGATACCACAGGACAGGTGTCCTAGCACAAACTGTTTGCTGTGATAGGTGTCAGAAAACACGTTGGGGTGTATGGTGCTGTGTAGGCGCAGACTGATCAGAGAGTCCTTGTTGGTCACTGCCCGTCGCTGAGATCCCTATAGCAGCTATCGAAATTGGACCATGCACCATGTCACGTTGTCTGATGAAATAGGTTTTCTTTTACATTGTGAGAACGGCTGGGTGCTTGGAGAAGAAATGGAACAAGTATGGGGAAAAAACAAGCTAGCGGATGGAGTGTGATGTTCTAGGCAGTATTTTCCGGGAAACCTTTACTCTTGGCATTCAAGTGAATGTTACTTTGACAAGTGCCACCTATCTTAAAGAGGATGTATCGCTTCTTCTGTTCGTGCGTTTCATTGTGCTCTCAGCTTCTCAACTCTATAAATTCAGGGGTGTTTCTTCCCCTCCCAGCTGGGTGTTTCTTTACTAAATTAGTAGAGCCCGCAGCCAGTGAAATGCAAGGAGGTGGGATCCGACCGGCACTGGGGAACTGTGTTTACAGAAACATAAGATAAGGGATCCTGTGAAAACAAGACAGCTTTGCTAATGACAGCCAGTTGCAAAGTTGCTTGTTTTCACTGCCCCCTTATTCTGAAGACCATTTAATGAAATGATACAACCCCTTTAACATTCTTGCACCCATTCAGGGCAACGGTGTTCTCTAATGGCAGTGGCCTTTTTCAGCAGGATATTTCTTACCACAGTGCTATATTTGTTCAGCAGTGGTTTAACAACCAACAGTGTCAGTATGCAGTGACAACATGAACGGCGGGTGCTTGGTGTGGATCCTCTGGGCCACCGTGAGCATAGATGGCAGGCTACTCGCTGTGACAGCCGAAGTGCATGACAACGACACCGGATGCTGGCAGGGATGATGGGTCACAGGCCGGTGCAGCCATAGGCAGATGACAGAATCCTAGGCGATATGCCAGGTAACAGCAGGTATATGAACAGCAACCTGGATGCAGTGGGGTTAACTGAAGACTGAAAGCTGGTCCCAGGCAGGTAGCTGACAGACAAGGCGGCAGGACACAGCAGAAACAGGAATACCGATATCAGACTGGCAGGACGGCAGGTAGCAGCAGACTAAACAGGTAACAAGCTGACAGGCTAAACATACGTTGGTAGCAGACAGGAATAATGGCAGGAACAGTACCCAGCAGAGCTCAGGTGGACAATCATGAAGTGACCAGGAACAGAGGCAGGAAGTTCCTTAAATCACAAGAGTTTGTAGGTCATTGGCCAGGTAATTGAGATACTGTCCTTTTAAATCCAGAACAGCAAGCGCACCTGCCCTAGGAAGAGTTTACAGACCCAGACAGGAACAAGAGCGAGGACAGGTGAGTAGCAGCAACAACAAGGGACACAGCAACAGGTACAGGACCTTGGGACACAAACAGGCAAACAGACACGTCTGCGATCCACAGCAGATGATGCATCGTGAGTGGAGACAGGACAGGAGCAGGAGCCCGGCCATGTTAATGGTCTGAAACGAGGGCAGCAGCATGGACCGTGACAGTACCCCCCCCCCCCCCCCCATTAAACCTCGCCCTCCTCTTCCCAGTCCACAGAGTGGAATCCCACATAGATCTGGGGCCCAAAACTACTATTGGGGCATGATCAATTACAGGCTCACTGATAGCCAGTACCAGGGATACCAGAAAAAAGGAAATGCACAAGAGGATAAAACGGGGCACAGGCATGATGGGGTGGGAAGCTCAGGGCGGGACCATAAACCAGGCATATACAGAGGCTCTGGGTAAGCTATGAGCCAATGGGTACAGAAGCTCTGGGCGGGACCATGAGTCAGCAGGTACGGACGCTCTGGGCGGGACCATGAACCAGCGGGTACAGATGCTCTGGGCGAGACCATGGCCACCTTGTTGGTGTGCCACGCCCCTTAGAAGAAGCCACACCCACTCCACCTAAATACATAACATCTCTGGAAGAAAGCCAGGAAGATGCCCCTCTAGCCAGATAGTGCCCTTATAGCCAGGTAGTAGCCCCTTAATAGTCAGGTAGTGACCCCTAATAGCCAGGTAGTAGCCCCCTATAGTAGCCAGGTAGTGCCCCCTCTTGTAGCCAGGTAGTGCCCCCTTTGTAGCCAGGTAGTGCCCCCTTGTAGCCAGGAATTGCCCCCAGTAGCCAGGCATTGTCCCCAGTAGCCAGGTAGTGCCCCCTTTGTAGCCAGGTAGTTCCCCCTTTGTAGCCAGGTATTGCCGCCTTGTAGCCAGGCATTGCCCCCAGTAGCCAGGCATTGCCCCCAGTAGCAAGGTATTGCCCCAGTAGCCAGGCATTTCCCTCAGTAGCCAGCGATTGCCCCAGTAGCCAGCGATTGCCCCCAGTAGCCAGGCTTTGCACCCAGTAGCCAGGCTTTGCACCCAGTAGCCAGGCTTTGCCCCCAGTAGCCAGGTATTGCCCCAGTAGCCAGGCATTGCCCCCAGTAGCCAGGTATTGCCCCAGTAGCCAGGTATTGCCCCCAGTAGCCAGGTATTGCCCCCAGTAGCCAGGCATTGCCCCCAGTAGCCAGGTAGTGCCCCATGTAGCTAATAAAAAAAATAATAAAAACTACCTCACCAGGCTCCCAGCAACCTGTCCAGCTCCCGACGATCTCCTCAGCGTCGCAGGATGAGTGAGTGCAGCTGCACGCCACAACCCCTGCGACGCTGATCTGTATGTACAGCGCACACCGGCGCTGTACATACAGGGAGAAGGGAGGAGGGGAACGATCCCTCCTGCCTCCTCCCTGTATGGCAGCTGCACGGAGCGTGCAGCTGCTGACTGACTGTGCGGCTGCGGCCACACAAGTCAGTGAGACTCGCCGGGCGGGTGAGCGGCCGCTTCACCCGACTGTAGGCGCTACTCTGTCGCCGCGGTCATTTAAAGAACCCCCGCTGCCTGCTGGCGGTGGGAGGTTCACCAACTCTGCCGGGGTCGCAGGGGGGACCCACATTAGCGGGACCCCCCCCGCCAAAAGCGGTAGAGTTGGCATGTATGAGGTACTGACACATCGATCACCAGGTAGTCGGTGTGAATCCTCTGGGCCACCGCGCAGATGTCAGGCTACTCGTGGTGACAGCTGAAGCACAGGACAAGGAAACCGGGTGCTGGCAGAGTCCTAGGCTAGATAGCAGGCAGGTACAAACAGGCACAATGGCAGGTAACAGCAGTACGGAGGTACAGGAACAGCAGCCTGGGCACAGCAGGGTTAACCGAAGACAGGAATACTGGTATCAGACTGACAGGATGTCGGGTAACAGCAGACTAAACAGGTAACAAGCTGACAGGCTAAACGTACATACAGTTCACATACACTATACAAAAATACACATATTCATGTTTTTCTCATCTGACATGAAATCAAAATAAATCTTACCCTTTTTAGATCAATTAGGAATCAAAATTATTTATATTTGCAAAGTGACAGAATAATGACAGAGAGGGAATTTTAAGGCATTTTTATTACTTTCTACAAAGTCAAAAGTTTACATACACTAGGATTACTATGCCTTTAAATGATTTGGGACATTCCATATGATGATGTCATGTCTTTGGAAGCGTCTGATAGGCTTATTAGCAACATCTGAGTTAATTAGAAACGCACTGCTTCTGTGTGTAACATCATGTGAAAGTCTAAAGATATCAGCCAAGATATCAGGAAGAGAATTCTTGACTTGCACAAGTATGGATCATCCTGGGTGCAATTTAAAGTACAAACAAGAAAGGAATGTGCAGCCATCATACTGCTCAGGAAGGCGATGGACATGCTTTGGTCCGACATGTTCATATCAACCCAAGAACAAAAGGCAAAAGACCTTGTGAAGATTCTGGCAGAAGCTGGTAAGATTGTGTCATTATCCACAGTGAAACAAGTACTGTATCAACGTGGGCTGAAAGGCCACTCTGCTAGGAAAAGGCCATTACTCCAAAAGAAACATCTAAAAGCCAACTTAATGTTTGCAAATGCACACAGGAACCAAGATCTACATTTTTGGAGACATATCCTGTGGTCTGACAAAACTAAAATATAACTGTTTGGCCATAATGGCGATCATTACATTTGGAAGAAAAAGGGAGAGGCTTGGAAGCCTAAGAACACCATCTCAACTGTGAAACACGGGGGTGGCAGCATCATGTTGTGGGGTTGTTTTGCTGCAGGAGGGACTGGTGCACTTCACAAAATAGATGGCATCATGAGAAAGAAGATTATGAGGCAATACTGGGACAACATCTCAAGACATCAGCCAGGAAGTTAAAGCTTGGGTGGAAACAGGTCTTCCAAATGGACAATGACCGAAGCATACTACCAAACTGCTTACAAAGTGGTTTAAGTCAATGTTCTGGAGTGGCCATCACAAAGCCCTGATCTCAATCCTATTGAATATTTATGGGCACAGCTGAAAAGGCAGGTGCGAGCAAGGTGACCTCCAAACATGGCGCAGTTACACCAGTTCTATCAGGAGGAATGGGCAGAAATTCCTACCGACTATTGTGAGAAGCTTGTGGAAGGATCCAAAACGTTTGAACCAAGTCATACAGTTTAAGGGCAAAGCTACCAAATACTAATGAAATGTATGGAAACTTTTGACTTTGCAAAAATAATAAAAAAATGCCTTAAAAAATCTCATTCTGGCATTTGGCAAATATAAATAATTTTGGTAATCATAATTGACCTAAAACGAGTAAGGTTTATTCTGATTTCATGTCAGTCAGTGAGAAAAAATATGCAAATATGTATTTTTATATAGTGTATGCAAACTATTGGTTACAACTGTAGCAGACAGGAATAATGGCAGGAACAGAAACAAGCAGTGAGGCGCTCAGGTGGACAATCATGAACTGACCAGGAACAGAGGCAGTTCTTTAAGTTCCTTAAATCATAGGAAGTCGTAGGTCATTGGACAGGTAATTGGGATGCTGTCCCTTTAAATCCAGAACAGTGCGTTTCCTAGGGAGAGTGTAGAGACCCAGACAGGAACAGGATTGAGGACAGGTGAGTAGCAGCAATAACTAAGGACACAGCAGCGGCCGCAGCGTGACTAGAGACAGGACAGGAGCAGGGACCCGTCCATTTCCGCAGTCCAGAAATGGACCATGACAAAGAATTGAAGTTCTTGACTTGGCCTCCAAATCCCCCACGTCTCAATCTTCGGGATGTGCTAGAAAAGCAAGACTGATCCATAAAAAGCTTCAGCTCACAACCGCTCAAGACTTAGAGGTTTTATCAGCATAGTGATTAGGTTTAAACATGTGGACAAAGGTAAATTAAGACTATTACAAAATACATTGCTGTGTGGATTTTGCTTTGTTCAGGAGATAAAGAATATTTTATCCACTGCTAGTGAACACAAGTTTCTTTAGGTTACCAACCACCTCTCTGTTATCTCTCATTGCTCCGAGCTGCCATTAGTCAGTCAGTCTGACCATGGTGAGTCACTCCCTGCTGAGTATTTTCTCTAGCGCAGAAGCTATGTTTGCCTAAAGTAATGACACGTTTTAAGCCTTATAGCTCTGTAGCCTTGTTCACTGCTTTTTTACAAACCTCCTGCAGTCATGTCACTCTAATAGAAGCAGCTAGGAACAGCAGAGCTAATATTCCAATCACTGCTGTAGAACCACCCACAGTCTGAACAGGAAGTGGGTGCCTGAAGCTGCTTTTGGCTCTGTGAAACACCCCTTTAAGGGATCTACAGTTAGCATCTGCCAGATATCAAAACATGCTTTGAGAGATTTTATATGGCTCATAATAAGTCATAGTTGTTTTGGTAGCTTGATGGGAACCTGCACAATATTGAGCGGGTGGTTGTGATGTTATGGCCAGTAGATCTGTAAGTACCCGCAATGCTTTGCTTACAATATTATACATGCAAGCAAATTGACTTTGGTAATATTTATGGGGCTACTCTGGCTTGCTTTGTTTACAAGGGTCCTTTGAATTGCACTATTATGGGGTACTGTGGCTGGCTCTGTCATAGGTGTACTCTTGCTGCCACTGTTATAGGGCACTTATCCTAATTGTGTTATGGGGCACTCTGGCTAGCACTGTAAGGGCTTGTTCACACGACGTTTTTGTGATCCGTTTTATGGATCCACAAAGCGGATCTAACAATTGTAAGTGTGATTAACATTGAGTTCAATGGCAAAAGCGCATCGCTGTTCTGACGGGAGATCGACGATGCGCTTTTGAGGGCTCTCCTGCGCTGCGCTTTTCGCATCCGCTTTATGAATTGACATGTCAATTCTTATTGCGGTTTAGTACCGCAAGTTAAAGCCCATAGGAGATAATGGAGTCCGCTTTTGGCATCTGTCCAAAAGCGCTCCATCACACTGGGTACGTATCAGCTGCGCTTTGCATCCTAAAAGGGGATGCAAAAAGCGCAGTGAGCGGCTGAGGTGGATTGGCGCGGTGATCGGGACCGGATCGCGGGACGGCGCGGCTGCAGGATGGATCGCGGGATGACGCTGCTGCAGGATGGATCGCGGGATGACGCTGCTGCAGAAGGACGCGGTATTACGTCTGGCAGCAGATGGATCGCGGGACGGCGCGGCTGCAGGATGGATCGCGGGACGGCGCGGCTGCAGGATGGATCGCGGGACGGCGCGGCTGCAGGATGGATCGCAGAACGGTGCGGCTGCAGGATGGATCGTGGGATGACGCTGCTGCAGGATGGATCGCGGAACGGCGCGGCTGCAGGATGGATCGCGGGACGGTGCGGCTGCAGGATGGATCGCGGGGTGACGTGCGCGGCTTGCAGGATGATCGCGGGAACTGCGCGCTGCAGGATGGATCGCGGGACGGCGCGGCTGCAGGATGGATCGCGGGATGACGCTGCTCCAGGATGGATCGCGGGACGGCGCGGCTGCAGGATGGATCGCGGGATGACGCTGCTGCAGGATGGATCGCGGGACCAGATCGCGGGACGGTGCGGCTGCAGGATGGATCGCGAGATGACAGTCTGTTCTGGAGCAGGATTTTCGCGGACCAGATCGCTGACGGTGCGGCAAGCCAGGATGGATCGCTGAGATGACGCTTGCTGTCATAGGATGGATCGCGGACCAGATCGGCAGTGGACGGATGCGGCTGCAGGATGGATCGCGAGACGGCGCGGCTGCAGGATGGATTGTGGGACGGCGCGGCTGCAGCATGGATCGCGGGACCAACGGTGAGTGGGGCAGGAGACTACGAATAGGGCAGGAGAGAGAGAGAGATATCCGTAAAACGCAAGTGAAAAGCATACAATACGGATCCAAATATAGTATCAAGTCTTGCGTTTTTCGGTTCCGCTTTCCGGATGCGCTTTTCACCTATCATAAACTGATCCGTAAAAAGGATCAAAAACGTTGTGTGTGAACAAAGGGCCTTTTGGGGGTGAAATGATTGGTGTAAAAAAATTTCTATGGCATTCTGGTTTTATCCCGAATTTTTATTAAAAAAACCCTTTTTTATTAGATAGCAAAATTTGAAAGGTCCCCCCTCTATAAAATATGCACAAAGCCCTAGAAAACACTGCCTTTTATTTTGGCTCCATGGACCCCCAAAAATTAAATATTCCCGGGTGTTTTATATACTTTGGGGTGTTTTAAAAGGGTCTGGCCCCAAAGGAAAATAAAGAGTTAATTTTAGGGATTTACTGTAGAAAAACCCGATACCCTCGGGACACATTTTTTTTAATTTTCCCCGAACCTCAGTCTTTTGGTTTTTTTAAAACCCTTTAACAGAAAGGAAGGGTTTAGAAAGGGAAAATTTAAAAAGTCGGTTTCTGGACCCTTTAGGTAAACAGAAGACATTTGTCACATCGTCTGAGTTCACGGATAACTGAACCCTATTGGGGAAAAAAAAAAAAAACCAAAAACCCTCTCAAACAATATAATTGTCCCTAATACGTTAGGGATGCCCGGGCCCCAAAAAATCATTATTGCATACCCGGGGGAAAATCCTTTTATATTATTTAAAAAACCTGTCCTTGGACTGAAAATCATCAGTTTTTGTTGTCCAAATGCGCAAAAAACCGGGTATCCTTAAAATTCATTACTAACGCCCACCCCCAATAAAAATCCCCGGGAAGAGGAACCCCCAAAATCATCCATTTCTATCCCGGAGTAAAAATTGTTCCCTTGGGGGAAAACAAACCCCGTCACTGGCTCCAGGGACATGCCCCTATAGGGTTTTTTTAAAGGGTTTTTCCCATTGGGAGGAAAGGCCCCCATGTCGGGCATGTGGAGACTTATTGCATTGACGCGCCACTAAAATTAAAATATTTTTAAAAAAGGTTTTATGGGGAAAAAGGGGCATTTGAGCAATTTTTACCTTCAATATCATCACCCTGAGACCCAAAACACCCCCCATCATCAAAAAATTTGGGGGCCAATTTCTTTGCCTCCATACCAACCCACGAGGGTCAAAGAACTCACAGATTATCATATGGTAAACCCCTTTTTAAATTGGGCTTTTTGGTTTTAAAAAAAAAAATAAAAATAAACTCCCAAATAACGTTACAGTTTGGTAGGGTTTTTTTTGGGCAAGTGGAAAAGGGGTAAATTTTTTTGTGAATTTGTATACACGGGAGGGTTTTCGGTTGGAAAATTTTACCCTGACTTTTTAGATTTTTGAAAAACCATCAAAATCCCGGGCTTGTAAGTTCCCCGTGCCCCCAAATCCCTTTTCCTTGGTTTTCCTTTGTTTTTTTTTGGTTTTTTTGGGGGCGATGGTCCCCTCCCAAATTTCCCGTTTCCCTATGAGATACCCAACAAACTCTAGGGGCGATGGAGGGCTAATACTGAGATTAAAAAATTTCCCCAGTATGAGGTTTTTTTACCCCCGACCTTAACCACCCCGATTTAAGTTGCCTCCTTAACCCGGGCATCTCCCCCCCTCCCCCCGTTTTTTTTTTCCCCCCCCCTCAAAAAAACCCCCATTTCGGGGGATTTGAGGAATTTGCGAAACCCTATGTTGACCCTCTTTTTTTGCATATGATCGAAGTTTCATGGATCCCCTGATTTTCGGGGAAAATATTTCCAAAAGGCAAATTGAAATGTTTCTTTTCTGTTAATTTTTTTTTTGGCCCCTAAGTTATGGACGGCCCTTGCCCGGGTTTTTGGGGGTCTGAACTGCCATTTTCTCCATGGGCTCACTTTTAAAATTTTTTGAATTGAGTTAATTCCGCTTTTTTCAAGGGGGTTGTTTTTGGGCATACTGCGTATTGGGTTTTGTACCGCCTATTTTTACTTACTCAAAAAAGCCTTTTTTTTTTCGAATGTGAAAAAAAACCGACTGTAAATCCATCCCCCAAAAGATTTTTAAAAAGAAAATCCAAGCTGTAGTCACACCAAATTGGTTTTTCGAAGTCCCGTAACATGTTTTAATGTCAATGGGCCCGGCCCCAAAACCGAAAAACACCCAAAATCTGGGGGCCAAAAAAATTAAAACCCAAAAATTTTGGGTTCTATTTTTTTTTTCCCCAGTAAATTTTTAATTACAAAACCCGTGGACGCAGATTAATTTTCCCCATTCCATTTTTCAGACCCGAAAGCCCTTTTCCCTTAAATCAGCCCGCCTGCAACGACTGCCATCTTCATCCTCCGAAATGGGGAGCCCGGGGCGCCCTCCCCCCCCTTTAAAAGAGACCGTTTAAGGAACCCTTTTTACTCCGGGGCGCAAATGTCCGAAAAGGATGGTTTAAACCCTCCCTCATAATTTTCCTGAAAAACACTTCGCCCCCTGGGTCCAAATATCCCCCTTATAATGCAAATATATTTTGGGGATCCCCAGGTAAGAAAGTAGATTAGATTGTTTTTTAGAAACCAGAGGGATTTTTTATTCTGTTTGATTTTTTTGTTCCCTTTTTTTATAATACTTGGTGCCCATTTAAAAGGAATTTGTTTCCCAAAAATTACCACAAGGCATTATGGGAAAAGGAGCTGAGAAGCTCAAAGGGGCCCTCCCATTTGGTTTTAACAAATTCCTTTAATTTGCTTTTTTACCCAAATGGGGTCTTAAAAGCAAAAAAGGATTTTAGCCAAAACCAGGATCCCCTCATCGCATACAGAGCTGTTTTTGGGGTTTTTTTCCCCCATCGTGCAGAGCAGAAACTGTTATAAAGGGGGGAAAAAAAAAAAAAAAATTCTGATAATCCTTAAAGGGATTCACAAATTCTCAAGGAAACGTTTTTTTTTAATGAAAAATCCCGAAATGTTAATTGATGGGTTTTTAAAATAAGTTTTCACTTACAGTAAAAAAAAATACCCTTTTTTCCCTTTTCGTTTAAAGCTGCCCGCTAATTTGGGTACTGCTGTGGGCCCGAAAAACAAAAACAAAATAAAAATCCTTCCCCTTCGGGGGGTCTGACATTAAAATGCCCCCCCCTTTCCGACATTCCCTGCAATTTGGGTTTAAAATTGGATTTGAGTAAAGTTATGTGATTTGTTGACATCCCCGAACTTCCTTTGAGACCCCTATAAAGAGAATTTAAAAAGGGTCAAAAATTTGAGGGGGGACAAATGCAGGGTTCATTATAAACGGGGCAGAAAAAATGCAAATGAGGAATGAACTGGCATGTTGGGTTTTAAGAGCCCCTTCCGGGGGGGAGTTTTTCCTTGGGGGGTTTTTTTTAAAAAACCAGGGGGCGGGAAAAAATAAATAAGGCCCCCCCCCCCCTTATTCATAACTTTTTTCCCCGGGTCGTTTTTTTTGGGCCCAATACATTTTAAAAACCATTGTTTAAATTTTTTTTGTCTGTGTTTAATTTAATATTATATTCCCCAAGGGTTGGGGAAAGGGCCCCTTAAAAGGGGGAAAAAAAAGTTTCGACCCGTAACCCAATTTCTTTAAGATCTCACTTGCAGGGGATCTAGTAGAAACCCCTTAAATTTTTTACTTTTCAAAAATAATATTTTAAAGGGTAGAAGGAGCCCAATTTTTGAAAATTTTCCAAAAAAACAAAAAGTTTCTTTTATGCTTGGATGTTGCCCCCTTATGTCACACTATGTTTAAACCTCATTATCAAAAAGGTTTTAATTGTGAAAGTTTTCTGTTTCCCGTTAAAACAAACCCAATTTAAAAAGCTCAATTTTTATTTTATATTGTGCTTTGGAGGAAAAAGAAAACCCGAGCTTGATTGGGCTATGGGCAACAAAGACAGTCTTAGGGTATGGTTTTTTACACGGTTATTTGAATGAAAGTTTTGGACGTGGTTTTTCAAACGGGTTTTCCCCACCCAAAAAAAAGCATTCAAAATGCCCCCCGTTCATAAAAAAGGGGGTTTTTGCCACATTCAAAATTTATTCCTCCTGCAACCAGCTCTTCAGCTTTTGTGTGCCTTTAGAAGGGGGGGCCTGTTTTGTGTTTTTTTTTTGAATTTACTATCATGTGACCCCACGGGGATGACTCCCCGGGGCCTTTTCCCTCTCTCTGTCAAAAAAGGTTGTTTATTAAAAGGGGTCAAGAGCTAACTGTAGTTAAGGTAAGTTTTTTACCCCCCGACAAAGGGTCCTTTTTCAAATCCCTGCAGGAACCAAACCTGGGGTTTTTTTTTTCTTTATCAATCCCACAGACCTCTTTGAGGTTTCTTTTTTAATTTATTTGCATGTTTACTAATTACAATAGTACAGTGGACAGGATAGAATGACGAACTTGGGATTTGAACACTCGTACTTCCCTGAGAGGAGAGGTGATTCTGAGCATGGGCAAGCTGAGGAGCCTCACCCCGGGGGTATCCCCCGGAGCGAGCAATAAACAAAGGCTCACTAAAAGGGCAGCTAAAAAAAAACGGGGGTAGAAATTTTTAAAAAACAATGAAAGGTGAAAAAAGTTTTTTATTTAATTTGCAACCTCCCAGTCAAATTTTTCTTCGTGGGGAAAAAACCCCTTTTAATTGATTGCTTTTTAAAAAAAGTGTTGTAGTTTCACACAGACGAGGGTTTTTTCCGCGCTTCTTTGGAAGCGTTTTGGGCACTGAAAAAAGAAGTTCATGTCAATTTTGAAGTGTTTTTGAAGTTTTTTTGCCCATTTTTGATCTTTTTTTGGAGTTTTTGACCTGGTATTAATTTGTATGGATGAAAACAGATTAAAAAATTGTCCAAAAACCGCCCGAGAAAAGTGCCCGAAACACTTAAAAAGGGGTGTTTCAGGGGAGGTTTTTTTGTGTTTTGGGTGCAGAAAGCTCTGAAAACCATTCCAAAAAAGGTCCAAATAAACCGTGTTAACCTTCCCCTAGGGTAGGTTCCAGGTTAATTGTGGGGCGTATTTCCCCCGGAATTCGCCCTGTGGAGGAGGCGGCCCGGGCCAAAAGACATGCATTATTTTCGGCGCTATGGGACGGAAATAATTTTTTGTCATTTCCCCCGCTCAAGAAAAACGGCAAGGGGGGAGGAGACGGAAACCATAGTTCTCTATGAGAACGTGGTTTTTACCGTAATGTCTGGGAGTATTTCAGCCCGTAATTCGTGCAGTACGGTGCGAATTACGGGCTGAAATACATCCCAGAATAAACCGTGTGAACCTAGCCTTACTGTTAGACAATTTTGATAACTTAGGGTACATTTACACGCTGTTATTTGGGCCGTATTTTAGCGCATTTAATGCGCTGGAAAACGGCCCAAAATCTTCCTTCATTGAGTATAATATAAAATATGACGTCTGATCACTGGATATTTTATCCAATAACTTTTATTGCACTATATTTCAGCAATAACACCTGTAGTGTCTTTTGCAACTCTTTTAAAAAGTCTTAATAACATATAACAGAAACCCGCAATCCGGGGTAGAATCCCTCAGGTCCAAGTTGAATCACACGGACGCCAACTCACACGGATTCAACTTGGACTGAGGGATTCTACCTCGGATTGCAGGTTTCTGTTATATATGTTATTAAGACTTTTTAAAGAGTTGCAAAAGTACACTACAGGTGTTATTGCTGAAATATAAAGTGCAATAAAAGTTATTGGATAAAATAATCCTGTGAAACAGACGGTATAATTCAAAAGCCGCTATCTAAGTATACAGCAGGTGGGGACCTGCACATGCCGCTGCTAAACTGCAATCGTCGCTAAGCCTAATATAATTTGAATATAATATAAAATATGCCTTGTCATTCACATGAGGCGTATTTCACAAGCGTAATTGCGAGCCGTGTTTTGGGGCAATTACGGCCGTAAAAATAAGTGTCGTCAATTTTTGAGGCGTTTTCAGTTAGTAGAATTCTTCAAAATAAGCTTCTAATCGGGCGATTTTTTTAAGCAGATTTGGAAGCTGATTTTGAGGCGTAAATTTACACTACAATAAACACTGTGTGAACTTACTCGTATGGTATGTTCACACGGCAGGTTTGGAAAGTGATTCTGGGCGCGGATTCCATGTCCAATATCGGTTTTCAATCCAAATGTAAAGTCATTTACATTAAACCCTATGTAAAATCAGTGTTGTCGTTCAGGCGATGCTGATGTTTAACTAGTATTAACGGCACGGAATGTCCCACAAGGAATTGCAATGCCAGTTTTTTTAAGCGTTTTATGCACCGATAATAACTGATGATAGTGTAGGAAGCAGAAATCTGCTTTGGACAGTGCCAATCGTTTCTTCGCCCCCAAGCACCAAGAAACAACGACAGTGTCAGTGCAGAAAGACATCGTGAACTACCCTTAGGCCCATTGTACATTAGGCTTTTAAAAATGAAAACTGTGCTATGATCGGTTGCTAGAGGCAGAAGCCAGTTTTGCGTTGCTTTTAAGCATGGGCCTTTTTACCGTTTGGGGCATTACTTTCATTGGCCTTTTTATATCGGCTTGTGCCAAAGAATTTTTTTTTATGTTTATTTCCTTACTCTGTTTTTACAGTGAATGGCAAGATTAAAAAAAGAACCTATTGTTCTTTCCATAAACAGCACCATTCTTATTCTGGGCTGCATTGGAAATTTTTTGAAAACCCTTAACGGGAACCTGTCAGATAGGTTATGTCACCATTACCGAGGACAGCACAAGCCATTGGCAAATAAAACATGTAGTGCCCCACAATGAAAAAGTCAGTCCACTCCATACCTCCTTGCACCCTCTTCCTGCCTGGGAGAGTGCACCCTAGGCGGGGTCCCCCCTTTCGCTTTAAAGCCGTTGTTCCAGCCCAGAGCCCCAGCTAGTGACAGCCTGTGTTTCCACATTGTGCCCTTATTTTTTAAAACAGATTTCAGAGAAATTTAATGCTCAAATCTTTTATTTGCAGCCTGTTCTGCCGAGAAGAGTCCCTTAATGGGTTTTTTCACCTGCTGTTTCACTGAGTTTTAGAGATTTTCCATGTCTGTTCCTCGGCTGTGGGTGTTTTCTACAGCAGTTTTTAGAAAGGCCGAAAATCAAAAAATTTTCTATGCAGCTGAAGCGACAGGCCCCCATGGCCCTGCCACCTCCCAAACACACGGACCCCCTGCACCCCTCACCCCCCCAACTAAATTGGGGTAAAAAAAAAAAAAATGGGGTTGCGCCTTTTTTTGGGAACTATTCTTGGGATTTTATAAAGTGCCGTTATCTATTTTTCGGGGGCAATACATTAAAACACCACAAATTGCCCTATGATCAGCATGTCGCCCTATATGTCACTTACAAAACCAGATACCCAGAAAAAATATTGCCAAAAAAGGGAACAAAATACAAGAAAAAAAGCCACAAAACACCTTTAAAGACTAAAACCCCATAATTAAAAAACCCCATATACTCAGACCCAAAAATATCAATAACAGAATTACAAGGCCCCCAAAAAATACTCCACATTCACTACCTTATGGTACTAATACCCCTGTAAGTACTGATCAAACCCCCATACCCGACCAATAATATCAAAAACAACAATTACAAGGACCAAAAAATACCACAATCTCCCCCATAGAGATCTGATAAACCCCCATACTACTACTGAATATAAACCATTAACCAAAACCAATATTTTTCCCCATTCAATGACTATATTTGTAATTTTAAGTGCCACAGGCTTGCAGATGTATATTACCTCCATACAGTAATAATGGGATAAAAGTGCAGAAAAGGCAGTTACCTTTAGTGACCACAGGTGAACTTTGTCTATGAGTCTTCACTTTCCCCCTTTTTTCTCCAACATCACCCGTATGTACATAAGCAGTGAGCATATAGGGGCCCCACGGGGCTGTGTGTGGGGGGGGGGGGGGGGGGGGGGGGGGGGGGCAGGGGGGGGGGTTGGCAGAGGCCCATAGGGCTTTGGGACAGGGAAAAGAGCCCACGGGGCTGGGGAACCGGAAGGGGGCCCCCACATGTCTCAGGGGCCTGCGCTGTGAAACACTATTTAAACGTATTGAGTTTAGCGTGACTCAGGTGGGGCCCCCCCGAGCAGGCAGGGCCCCTATTTCTCTTAGTAGACACAGCGTTACCGATGCCACGTGGGATCCCTGTCCAGACCCTGACTTCCTTGTGCAACAAAGGGGCCTGATCGCAGCACAGGGGGTTTTTCACCAGGCCACGTATGGCAATACCCCCCTGGACTGCCTTGTCTGCTGTCCTGGTGATTAGCATATTCAACTTCTTCTGACAATGCAGGAGATTGTTATCTCTAATAAGATTACCATAAAGCCATGCTTTTCAGTCCTCTCAGCACATGTAGCTTTTGTTTAGTGAAGCTAACCTTGTGATATAATTAGTTTGCTTCGATCTCAGCCCGTCCATGGGTTGACCTCACTCACTGCTATTAGCTAATCTGATAACAGACGTCCATCTGGTTGCAGGTAACCATAGAAACCTGTGTTTTCACTTTAGAGCACATTAAAAAACGCTCTTATCTCATGACTAAAGTAAAATCTATTGACCAATTTATAAAAGTCTTCATTTAACTGTCCCTTTATGTTGAAAGCTAATCTATGTAGTGAGGAAACACCTTTAATTCATGAGCAGGCATTAGTCCCGCCTACCTGTGGATAGCTCCACCCACCTCCTGGTTATTCACAGGTTTCTACCTATTCAAAGCAAAAGCTTGAATCTGTGGTGACTGGGCGGGGTTAGCAATGGGTGGGCGGGGCTAACACATGCTCAAGAATACACTGGACTCCTCTCTGGCAGAACAGGGTGCAAACTACCAGATTTGAGCATCATATGCTTTGAAACTCCTTCATCTTACAGAATAAGAGAGACAGCGCTGGAAACAGCAGGTCTGACACTGGCGTGAGCTGCCCCCGCAAGAGGGGCATAACCTATGTGACAGGTTCCCTTTTATTCACATTTATCAATTTCAGCCAGCACACAGACACTCATACAATACATACATTACATAAAAAACCAATGTATGATGACAATCTCTGTACAGTGCTGAGGAATATGTCAGAGCTATATAAATGTATAAGCTAATAATAACAATGTGCGTATCTTGATATCTGCTCCCTCTAGATCTTTCACCAGGGGGCAGTAGTGAGCGATGCTTCCCATTGTACAGCTTTGGGTATTGAAGTATTGGAGAAACGGGGCAGCTCTGTGGATGCCGCCATAGCTACTGCCCTGTGTCTTGGGATTGTAAATCCGCATACATCAGGCATCGGAGGGTAAGTAGGGAGACGTAATAACCCTTTGTTTTTATGGTCTTGGATTATAAAGAGTGATTTCCATTTCAACGGTTGCCGGAATTAGAAGAAGAGGGTCTTCATTTTATTTAGAAACAACGCCTCTCTTGTTAATGGGATGTGGGTGGTATTGAGCTCATCTCCATTCAAGTCAACAGTGGCGAGCTGTAATAGCAGACACTGGCCATGGTCAGGAGTGGCGCTGTTTCTCCAAAAAATGCAGAAAAAAAAGCAGACCCTTTTGCTAATCCTGGCTACCAGACGAAAGACGGTCGGGGACTAATAATAATGCTTACTTGGCTCATAAGTATTTTCTTCCCAGCAGAGACATTTAAACCTAGATGTCCTGCCAATAGTCATGTCTCATATTATAGGTTATTACTTGGCACCGGGATTACTTTACATTTACACAATAGAGACCTTTATATAAGAGTTAGGCATTTAGCAGAATAAACACCCTTGAAATGGTAGGTTCACATAACACTTTCATAACCAGATCCCTGCCAACCCCAGTTCCACATGGGAAGAAACGTACATTTCCCAAGCACACAGTCACGTCGCATTATTATGACCATCAGCTTATAACCAGAGTAAGCACCATGCACAGTGCAGCACGGATAGCAGCTGAACCGGCTGGGAGTGACTCAGTAAGGTCCTGATAGGTTGTCACAGGTATCTGCTGACTGCCTCCCACAACTGCTGGAGGGTGCATGGGGACAGTGTTGAATTGGGGTGACTGAGGCCCACAGGCAGAGTTAATTTTTGGGGCCCACTAGTTAAGTTGTTTCTGGGCCCACCTGTGGAATTTATTTTGGTGGCCAACCCTCCTGCTACTGTAAATGACTATAGGTGCCTCCTATACTCTGCTTCTTGATTTTTGCCTCTTTCTCTGCTTTTCTGCCTCTCCCAAGGACATATATTTTGTTAAAAAACAACTCCAGGTTTGCCATGGTTGGGGGCTTACCAGAGGTTTCCCCTGTTTCTCTGCGTGGGGAGGAACCGTAGAGCCAAGACGTCAATCGGTGCGGTCCCACAGATGATCAGTTGGGTTTAAGTCTGGGGAATTAGATGGCCAGGGAAGTACAGGCAGTCCCCAATTTACACTGTTCTGACTTACATCTGTCCCCTAGTTACAAACGGAGACTATGGGGCATGCTGGCACTTGTAGTTCCATGTACCACAGCAGATAGTAGCTCTTGAACGACAAGTTCCAGCATGCCACAGCAGCACATGAGGTGAAAATGAGGGGAAATCTTCTTAACAGGGGCACAGACAGCAAAACAAATGTAAAAACCCTTTCCTGCACTATCCAAAGCTAAAAAAAAAACTTTGTGCTGGAGTTACATTTAATAAATCTACCTGTTCCGACTTATATACAAATTCAGCTTAAGAACAAACCCACAGTCCCTATCCCGTTCGTAACCCGGGGACTGCCTGTACTTGGAAATTCTGATCAAAGTCTTTCAACCAATGTCGGACAATTCTAGCCGTGTTACAAGTCGCATTGTCTTGTTGTAAGATCTCCTCTACCCCAGGGAAGATGATCAGTATATATGATCTGTAAGGGTGGTTCAAACCCAGATTGGATGAGCGTGCCTTCCAAATAGATGAGTGGCCCAGAGAATGACACACAAACATACCCCAGACCATAACACTGCAACCACCAACTTGGTTCTTCAGAAAAGGGTTTTGCAGGGTGTTTGTTCTCTAATATTTCTTGCCTGACATGCCTATGTTTGTTTAATGAAGCAGAAAATGTGACTTATGGAAGAAGGCAACCATTTGCCAATCAGTGTAGGTCCAATTCTGATGCTGCTGTGAAGACGGAAGCCTTTGTTTCTGAATCATCTTCTGTTTAGAAGCTCCATATGCAGTGCGGTTCACTGAACTCTTGTTTTAAACAAACGTCTGGTCGCCCCTTGGTTCTTTTTGGTGGTGAGCTCCCCATGAAATGTCATCCTCCACCGCAGCATGCGAACATTTCACAAACTGCGCTTTTTCAGAACACTGAAAACCTTCCCCCGAAACCCCAATATCACCCTTTTTGCAACTTAAAAAAATCGCCCCTCTTAAAAAAACTGTAGCAAAGGATATGTGTGCAGACAACCTTTATACCCACTAAGCCAGCTCAGGACTTTATCCATGAGCTACGTACTGCTAATGCCGACGGTAGAAAGTGGTCATAATAATGTGATTCGACTTGTGTAAAAAAAATAAATAAATGTATTACAGTTACATCTGCCACTTCTTTTATAAACAAAGTTGTTAAGAAAGCAACAGAACAGTGCCACCTTGTGTGCAAATAATCATGAAATGTTGCAATATTTAATTTCCTTTGTACAGTTTATGGTAGGAAAAAATAACATCTTGCTTGAAAATAGTAAATGTTAGATATGACAGGTCTGTAAAAATGCATCAAACTGCAAAGGTCTAAAAACATATGACTGTACAGTCAGTCTTCATCAGAGTTTGAGTGGCATTCTGTTTAGGGCCTGTGGTGGAACAACCCAATTGATTGCTTTGCTCTTTTTGTATCAGTGGGGGTGTTATGCTTGTGCATGACATCAGAAACAACCTAACAGATGTCATTGATTTTCGGGAGACAGCACCGTCTGGAATACACAATGAGTTTTTGCAGTATTGGAAACAAAAAGGTAAATAAAAAGTATTTTACAAACTACTGTTGTTGTCT
Organism: Phyllomedusa bahiana; assembly: GCA_025379985.1. NCBI lineage: Eukaryota > Metazoa > Chordata > Amphibia > Anura > Hylidae > Phyllomedusa > Phyllomedusa bahiana. The sequence continues at coordinate 47,915 of JAODAL010012816.1, forward strand.
ACCTATCAGAAAAGGGGGCTGAGGAGTGGTCACCCCAAATTTTTTTATCCCGTTCGGGGAAAGGAGAAACAAACAAAGCAACCCAAAACTGCAGCATATTAATTAGTGTACTATACCTGTTATGGGAGGCTTCAGGTGTAAATGACAGGATCTGGCAATAGCGACCTAAAAGAAGGCAATGTCTGTAGAAGGGATTACTGTTTACAGTGGGTTCCAAAATATTCCTACCCCTTGAACTGTTTATCATTTTTAAACCTTACAGCCACAAACTTAGGGCTTGTTCACACAACGTTTTTGTGATCCATTTTACAGACTTAAAACATCCAAAAAATGGTCAGTGTGTTTTCCCCATAGTGTCACTGAAAAAGCGCATCGCTGTTCTCATGCGTTTTGGGAGCTTTCCTGTGCGCTTTTGCGGATCCGTCTTAAGAAATGAATGTCCTTCTTGTTTCGTTTTATGCAAAAGAAGCCCCCTAGGGAAAAAATGGGATCCGTTTTGTGATGCGGAAAGCGGATCCCAAAGAGCAACAGATTTGCTCGGCCCTTTTGTGCGCTTTTAGACGCTGAAAAGCGCATGGGGTCGGAGGTGCGGGGATCGGGGGGGCGGGGGTCGGGGTGCGGGGATCGGAGGTCGGGGAAACGGGGTGCGGGGATCGGGGTGCGGGGGGGAGGGGGGCGGGGGTCGGAGGTGCGGGGATCGGAGGTGCGGGGATCGGAGGTGCGGGGATCGGAGGTGCGGGGACGGAGTGGGAAAAGGGGTGCTGGGATCGGAGGTGAGCGGCTGCTGGGATCGGAGGTGAGCGGGTCCTGGGGTCGGGGTGAGCGGCTTTCTGGGATCGGGGGTGAGGGGCGGGGGGATGGAGGTGAGGGGGTGCTGGGATCGGAAAGGGGAGGGGGTTGGGATGGAGGTGAGCGGCTTCTGGGGCGGAGGTGAGCGGCTCTGGGATCGGAGGTCTGGGGTCGGAGGTGCGGGGATCGGAGGTGGGCGGCGCTGGGTCGGGGGGTGCTGGATCGGAGGTGAGCGGGGGTGGGATCGGAGGGGAGCGGCTGGGGATCGGAGGGGGGAGCGGCTGCTGGGTCGGGGGTGACGGCTGCTGGTGGAGGTGAGGGGCTTCGGGGTCGGAGGGTGAGCGGTGTGGGATCGGAGGGGGGCGGCTGCTGGGGGGTGGGGTGAGCGGCTGCTGGGGTCGGGGGTGGGGCGGTGCTGGGATCGGAGGGAGCGGGCTGCGGGGTCGGAGGTGACGGCTGCTGGGATCGGAGGGCGGGGATCGGAGGTGGCAGGCTGGGATTGGGGGTGAGCAGCGCTGGGATTTGGGGGTGAGCGGCTGTGGGATTGGAGGTGACGGGTGCTGGGATTGGAGGTGAGCGGTTCTGGGTTCGGAGGTGAGCGGTGTGGTTTTGAGGTGCGGGGTCGGAGGTAGCGGCTCTGGGATCGGGGTGAGCGGTGCTGGGGTCGGAGGTGAGCGGCCTCTGGATCGGAGGTGAGCGGCTGCTGGGATCGGAGGGGGAGGGTGCTGGGATCGGAGGAGCGGCTGCTGGGGCGGAGGTGACGGCTGAGGGGACGGAGGGGGAGCGGGGTGACGGGGGTCGGAGGTGCGGCTGAGCAGCTGAGGGGATCGGAGGGCTGTCTGAGCAGCTGACGGGGATCGGAAAAATGTGTGCTGAGCAATTTACGGGGATCGGAGGGGCTGCGTGACAGCTGACGGGGGTCGGGGGTGACGGCTGAGGGGACGGGGGTGCGTGCTGAGCAACTGACGGGGGTCGGAGGGGGCTGTGTGAGCAGCTGACGGGGTCGGGGGTGCTGTGCTGAGCAGCTGACGGGGGGTCGGGGTGCTGCGTGAGCAGCTTTCGGGGATCGGAGGTGTGCGCGAGCAGCTGACGGGGACGGAAAGGGCTTGCTGAGCAGCGCGGGGATCGGAGGTGCTTGCTGGCAGCTGACGGGGACGGAGGGCTGGCTGAGCAGCGACGGGGATCGGAGGTGTTGCTGAGACTGACTGGGATCGGAGTGCTGTGCTGAGCCGGACGGGGATCGGAGGTGTGTGCTGAGCAGTGACGGGGATCGGAGGTGCTTGCTGAGCAGCTGACGGGGATGGAGGTGGAGGAGGGGGAAAATATATCTCAGGAAAAAAGGGTCCGTAAAAGCTGTTAAAAGCATTTAAAAATGGATCAGAAAAAGCATCAGCTGTGCGTTTTTGTTATTGTTTTTGGGTGAGTTTTCAGTGGGTTAAAAACAGATCCGTAAAACGGATCAAAAACGTCATGTGAACAAGCCCTTAAATGTATTTTATTGATATGTTATATGATAGAGCAACACAAAGTAGCAATTATTTGTGAATTGTAAAGACAACTAAACATTTTATTACAAATTTTTGCAAATGTAAAGACTGAAAAGCGTGGAGTGTATATGTATTCAGCCGCCATGAGTCAATACTTTGTAGGACCACCTTTATCTGCAATGACAGCTGTTGGGGGATGTCTCTACCAGCTTTGCACATCTAGAGGCTGAATTGTTTTCCTATTCTTCTTTGGAAAAAAGCTCTACTCGTCGATTGGTTGGTGAATGTTTATGAACTGGTTGGCTGTCACAGTCTTTGGGTATAGTTTTGGGTCATTGTCCCGTGGAAGGGAACAAAAACCTGTCAACTCTATTGCAGATTAAAACAGGGTTTTTCCCCCAGGGTTGTCCTGTATTTGATCCTCCTCTTCCCCCCCAAATCTGACCCGCTTCCCCGTCACTGTGAAAAAAGCCTCACCCAACAGTGTTCCTCCATATGCTTCAGGTGTGTTAGGGGTTTGGTTTTGGGTTTTCCCCTACATCGTATTTTGGGATTTAGGTCCCTTTTCTGACAAACACCTTCTTCCACATGCTCGCTGTGTCCCCTGCATAGCTTTTTGAAAACTGCAAATTGGTCTTCGTATGGAATGCTTTCGAAAAGGGCTTTCTTGCATGGCTGTTGTTCCCTACTCTTTTCATTTGAACAATGTTCAAAGCTTGGGTTATTGTTTGAAAACCTAACTCTGCAATACACTTTGCCTAACTTTTAAACCCGAAACTGTTGGTGTGTTTCTTGATTTTTATGATTTTTTTATTCACGTGTTCTCTAGAAAACCTGAGGCCTTTTCAAAAACTGTAGTTATACTGAGAATAAATTACAGATGTAATCTATTTACTAATTAGGTGGCTTCTAAAGGCAATTGGTCACAGTAGATTTTATTTAGGGGTATCAGAGTACAGGGGGCTGAATACATATACACGTCAGACTTTTAATTTTTCTTTACACTTCACAAATACTTGCTACTTTATGCTGCTCTATCACATAAAATGTCAACGTTTAAAAATGAGGAAAAGTTAAGAGTATTAATACTTTTTGTTTGGAACCCACTATATATCTAGAGTTTTATTCATAATTATTTGTACATTACTTGCTATACCTCTCTGCTTATGTGTGGTATCTCCCCCTTTGTTTATTAGTCGGGTATTCTGGTTGGTGTTCCGGGGATGTTGAAAGGTTTAGCCAAAGCTCACCACATGTATGGAAAGTAAGTGCAGATTTATCTATCTATCTATCTTAACATTTGTGTTAGTCTATCTGTCTTTCTATTTTTCGCTCTATAGATCCATCAATATATATATAATGCCTACATATTATGTGCTATTGTGCACAAACAGTAATCGCTTGTCTACCTATCTATCCATTTTGTCCATTTATCTTGTGCAGAGATAGTAGTCACTCGTCTATTCATCTATCCTGTCCATTTATCTTGTCTGTCCATCCTTTTATATGTAATGCCTGCATAGTCTCTACTATTGTGCACAGATTTTAATCCCTCAATCTCTATATCTGATCTTCCAATCATTTTATTATTTTTCTCAGGTTGCCATGGTTGGATGTTATATCTAAGGTGGAGGAAGTTGCCAATGGAGGATTTAACACAACGCATGACTTGGGTAAGAAGCTAAATGAATGACAGCCCTAATTAGAAAAGGATCTTTATTTGTGACATAAAATGTCATGAAAAATATTTGCCCTCCTCTTTATATTTCTCACCCTGGAGGGCACCACCCATGTGTAATACTTGACAAAGTGTCTTGGATCGTACTGTATTAATTTAAGGAATTGTATCTACTGCTTATTAATGTGAAAACATAACTCCTTTCCACTGGTAGAGTAAGTTAAGCAGGGAGTCTGGGAAAAGGTTAGGACTTTGCATGCATTGTAAGGCTGTCTCCATACAATTAATATTTCTAGTCGGATTCTATGTGGATTCTTTTTTGAAATCCTCATTGAAAACCGGAAGAAAACAATTGACCTCAATAGAAAATACATGTTGTAGCTCATTCAGAGCGTTTTTTTTGGCATGTGGTTTTTAACACAGATCCAAATCCAAAACCAATAGGCATGAATTTGACTCTTTCTGAGTGTAAACTGCCTGTAAAACCAAATCTGAAAAATGAATTAAAACCCACATGCAATAAGAATGTATTTTAGTAAAAAATACTCGTTAACAACGCATCAGACGATGCGGTTTTCAACGGCAGAATTGCATGTTTCCAAACTTAAATTTTACTCTGTCGTGTGAACATTCTCTTACTGGCTAGGAGGCAGCTTTCTAGAGCAATAATCTCCCCCACCTCTGTCTGCTTTATATTCAAGGCACCTAAAACCCTTCCCCTTAGCCCAATACATGCCCGCCTCTGCAGGTACAGGACAACAGGTGACGACATCTGTGGGTTTTTAGGGGCTTGCATAGAGTCTTGCACATCAACAGGGTAGGGTGAATTTACATGTGGCAGATTTATTGCAGAAATTCTTGTTACTATTTATCATTAATATCAATACTGTTTGCATAAATCCACATTCTTGCTGCCACTACTTCCTTCTACAGATAAGTGGAACTGACTTTTAGTTGCGATGGTTTCTCATACGGGTCAAACACATTTTATGTGGCCCATGAAAACTTAGAAACTAAGCAAGGATGGACAAGGTCTGAATGCAAAGAAACCGTCTCTCCACTTTCTTCGGAGGACACAGCTGGTGCTTTGCAGAGGCGGGTGGAGCCTGGCACAGGGAGCAGGTGCCATTTTGGCTTTGGACCTTTGGTGAACACTTCTACACCGCTCTGTTCAGCAACTCACAGGCAGTATCATTGCTAGGACAGCCCTACCCAGGCAGCTTAGCAATTCTCCAAGCTCCTCCAGAGCAATCATAATGCTGATGTGACCCTCGGTAAAAATGAGTTTGATATTCCTCAACTAAGTGATCTCCTCTTGTTTTTCTTATTACTTGGTATAATATCTCTTTAAAAGTGTGTTCAACTCTGAAGGCTTAGGAGCTGATACTACTTTATCTAACGTCCTGAATAAATAAAATCCCAAGATTTTGTCCAGACTTGGTGCCAGGTAGAACTGGTTGAACCAGCTTGGCTTAAACTCCCTCATTTTTATGACTTCTGCGCATTTTCACTCATAAATAAGGTCATTGTAGGTGATGTAGATCATTGAGGTAGATTTGTAGATTGTCCAGATATTCGACTGCCAGTAAATTGGTGAAGTATAGACTTATGAGGTTTATTACATTTTTACATGTGCTCTTTCTAGTTATTATCTGGACTAAAAAAAAAAAATAGAATTAATATCATTTTAAAAATGTTTGATTTTTAAGACCTCCAAAAGGGGCAGTTTAATTAATTAATCAGAGGGGGTACTAGATCACGTACCCCTAATCATGTAATCATGAACCTCATGTCTTTCATGCAGAACATATCTACCGTATATACTCGAGTATAAGCCGACCCGAATATAATCCGAGGCACCTACTTTTGCTACAAAAAACTGGGAAAACTTATTGACTTGAGTTTAAGCCTAGGGTGGAAAATGCAGCGGCTACTGGTGAATTTAAAAAAACTAAAATGGATACCAATAAAATTACATAGGCAGGCATAGGCAGTTTAATGTCCCCCATAGGCAGGTTATTGGCAGTTTAATGTATCCCATAGGCAGGTTGTAGGCAAGTATAGGCAGGTATATGTCCCAATTGGCAGATTATAGGCAGTTTAATGTTCCCCATAGGCAGGTATATGTCCCTCATAGGCAGGTTATAGGCAGGTATATGTCCCCATTGGCAGATTATAGGCAGGTGTATGTCCCCCATAGGCAGGTATATGTCCCCATAAGCAGGCATATGTCCCCATAGGCAGGTATACATCCCTATAGGCAGGTTATAGGCAGGTATATGTCCTCATAGGCAGGTTATAGGCAGGTATATGGCCCCATAGGCAGGTAGTAGGCAGGTATATGGCCCCATAGGCAGGTACTAGGCAGGTATATGGCCTCATTGGCAGGTACTAGGCAGGTATATGGCCCCATGGGCAGGTATTAGGCAGGTATATGGCCCCCGATAGGCAGGTATGGGCAGTTTTAAAAAAAAAAAAAAAAATACAAACACTTACCTTGTTCCTTTGCTGCTCCGATTCCCGGGCGCTCTGCTCCGTGTCAAGGCACGGGGATGTCATCAGGCCACGCAGGCAGCGTGATGACACACGCTGCCTGTGCTGTAAACTCCAGACAGCCGCGAGACTGCGGCCGTCCGGAGTCCACTGCGGACTCCAGAGGAGTCGCATACAGAGGAAGAGATCGCTGACAGCGCCCGGGCCATTGCAGCGCCCGGACACTGTCGGCTCACTCGGCATTCTGCTATATGAGCTCCCTGAGGAGTCGCATGTAGCAGAAGTGTCCCTGTCGGCGCACGGGTCATCGCAGCGCCCGAGCGCCGACAGTGACTCGAGTATAAGCCGAGGAGGGATTTTTCAGCACATTTTTTGTGCTGAAAAACTCGGCTTATACTCGAGTATATACGGTAACTGCTATCTACTGAGGTATCACCAAGTATCCTTGACCTGCTGCCTGTCTTCTTCACCTAAGCAAATAAATGAAGGAGGGAAGATGCATGATGGTGGCACACGTGCATCTGCTCTTCTATTTCTTGAAACCCTGATGTCCTGGAATATGGACTGCTGAACACAAGTACGACAAACCCACTAAGTGATGCCTTTAGAAGACTTTATCAACTACATTGCAACTGTCGACTTCTTAGGCTTTTGGAAACATTTTAGATCACTTCTCATATAAGCAAAAAACAGGTCCTAATATTCGCTTGTCTCAATTTTGACAGCTAAGGCCATCAGTGACTTGAAAGAAGATGAACTATCAACCACTTTTCAAGATATTTTCTTCCCACATGGGTTGCCTCTAACACCAGGAACGTTTGTCAGAAGGCTCGACCTAGCAGCCATTTTGCACGATGTGGCAACAAGAGGGGTGGATGCTTTCTATTCGAGCAACTTAACACGAGAAATGGTGAATGAGGTAAGACAAAAGAAGGCGATGAGATTTTTAGGACATAACCTCTGAGTACATGACGTTACGACTGGGGGACTGGTGGGCTACATAGGAGCTTTGGAACGGTGGTGGCAGGAGAGGAGAGTGCCTGTTATTCCTTTATTGAAGGACAGTGCCAGCCACTGGTTGGCATTTTCGAAAAAACAATAAGATCTAAATGTGAGATTTGAGATGTAGTGTCCAAATGTATAGAATACTTTAACAGCTCTCTTCATTTCAAGTTAATTGCACCCAATACATTGTACTCGCCACAAACAAGGTGTCAATAAGGGAGCAAGGATGAAGCACCCTAAATTTGACAATTCTGACATGCGTCACTTAAGGCTATGTTCACACGGCTTAATTGCGGGGCGTAATTACGCCCCCGAATTTCGCCGTGGGGGCGGGAGCGGGGGGTAAGCAGTGGGCCGGCACTTCGCCGGCCCATAACTATCACTGCTAGCGGCGCGTATACGCCGGCTAGAAAGTGACCATGTCAATTATCCCCCGCCGGCGGTTCGGGCGGGGAAGAGGAGACGTAATCCATAGTTCTCTATGAGAACTGTGAATTACCGTAATGAATGGGCCGTTTTCGGCCCGTAATTTGCGCACTTCGGCGCCTAATTACAGACCGAAATACGGCCCATTATAAGCCGTGTGAACATGCCTTAACAATACCATTTTGACATTTCTACATGCAATAATTGGGTCAGAAATTCCATTATACAGTGAAGGAAATAATTATTTGACCCCTTGCTGATTTTGTAAGTTTGTAAGGACATTAAAAATGGGTCGTGGCTGGGTCTTTCAGCAAGACAATGACCCAAAACATACAGCCAAGGCAACAAAGGAGTGGGGTCAAAAAAAAAGCACATTAAGGTCATTGGGGGCCCTAGCCAATCTCCAGACCTTAATTCCATGGAAAACTTCGGCGCCTAATTACAGACCGAAATACGGCCCATTATAAGCCGTGTGAACATGCCTTAATAATACCATTTTGACATTTCTACATGCAATAATTGGGTCAAAATTCCATTATACAGTGAAGGAAATAATTATTTGACCCCTTGCTGATTTTGTAAGTTTGTAAGGACATTAAAAATGGGTCGTGGCTGGGTCTTTCAGCAAGACAATGACCCAAAACATACAGCCAAGGCAACAAAGGAGTGGCTCAAAAAGAAGCACATTAAGGTCATTGAGTGGCCTAGCCAATCTCCAGACCTTAATTCCATGGAAAATTATGGAGGGAGTTGAAGCACTGTTGCCAAGTGACAGCCTCAAAATCTTATTGATTTAGAGATGATCTGCAAAGAGGAGTGGGCCAAAATTCCTCCTGACAAGTGCGCAAACCTCATCATCAACTATAAAGAACATCTGACTGCTGTGCTTGCTAACAAGGGTTTTGTCACCAAGTATTAAGTCTTGTTTGCCAGAGGGATACAAAAAACTTATTTCTCTCAGCAAAATGCAAAAACATTTATATAAAATTTTTACAATGTGATTATTTTCTGGGTTTTAATTTTTGGATATTCTATCTTTCAATGTTAAAATTAACCTACCCATAAAATTATAGACTGTTCATGTCTTTGTCAGTGGGCAAACTTACACAATCAGCAAGGGATCAAATAATTATTTCCTTCACTGTATGTTAGAATAGGGTGAGGTTCTAGATATGGATGTTAGGTCACCCTTTGCATGGTGACTCCTCTATCTTGGCTACTTTGACCTTGGGATGTGACTGAACCTTTGACATCGCTTCTTACCTTATATTTTTACAGTTGTACAACCCCAATTCCAATAGGTAGGAACACTGTGTGAAATGTTAAGAAAAATGGTGGCCTCCCTATCTTGGCTATTTTAGCCTTTGATGTGACTGAACCCTTGACATCCTATTTTACCTTATATTTTTACAGTTGTACAACCCCAGTGTCAGTAAGTAGGGACACAGTGAAAAATGCAAAGAATGCTCTGAATTTGAAATCTCTTATAACCATAATTTATTTACAACAGAGCAGAGAACACAGATCAGAAGTTGAAAGACATTTTTCAATTTCATTTGAAAAAAATAGTCTTTTTTGGATCGGAGGTTCTACTTTTTTATGCTTTGCTGTCAGCTGAGGTTTACTGACGTGTTGGTGACATGTTGTTATACATTTAGTCAAGTCATTCAGGTAGCCGATGTGTTTTTTTATTCAGGTTAATACACAAGGAGGAGTAATGTCAGAAGAAGACTTTATCAACTACAATGCAACTGTCGAAAAACCTGTACAAACTATATATCAAGGTATGTATTTTAGAATCGCGTACCTACTATGGACCTGGTTCTATGAATAACCATTTTATGAGTCATTATCAGCGTAAAGCATTACCTGATGGTGCTGTAAGACTGTATATGTCCGATATTACTAATTACATGTATAACGAGAACATTCTGTATCACAATTATTACTCTATCTGTCCTCTTTATAGGTCATCTTGTGTTTGCTCCTCCTGCTCCTCATGCAGGTCCTGCACTTATAAGTGCTCTCAATATTCTAGAAGGAGCAAACCTTACAAAGCATACATCTCGCTCTAGTGCCCTACATTGGATAGCAGAGGTGAGGCTAAGCTTTACTATTTGTTGTGTATGCGTAATGGAAAAAATTGTGTCATTAAATGCAAATTACCAAATAAATGTGCACATAAATACACACCTACTGCAACTATTTAAATCCCTTGAGGTACAGAAATTGATATTTTGTGCTCTGAATCCACACAACAATATTGCACTTTAAAATTTAGAGTACAAAAACTCTCTAGTCGTTCAGTAGAGCAACCTCAAGATCTCATTAAGTAGTGCACCCTAAGGATCTCATCATAGTTGTTCAGTAGTGCACCCTCATTTTTTTCATCCCTAAAGACTAGTAAGCAGTAGTGCAGCTTAAGGACATGTCCCCATGGCAGAGAGCAAATACCGGTCAGATTATACGACCGGTATTTGCTCTGTTTTGTGGTCGTGTAGACGGCCACGGGGGGGCGGCTTTTCTCCACTGTTTGCGGAGAAAAGCCTTCCCCCCTCCCATTGAGCTGTTCATATTCCGCCTGAAAACCGGGCGGAAATATGAACATGTTCAATGTCTTTTGGACCGCCGGAGGTCTAAAAAACTGTCCAGCAGAAAATCACTGCACAGGTTTTCCATAAAGGTCCGTTGAAAAGTTTGTCAGATGGTTTACAGACTGTTTTCAAAACCGAAAAACCTTCTGTAAAACCGTCCAAAAACCCTTGCCGTGGGGACAAGCCCTAAGGATCCCATCAGAGTTGTTTAATAGTGCAGCCTCAGTATTTCATCAGAGTCAATTAGTAATGCAACTTTACAATCTCAAAGTTTTTAAAGGGAATGTGTCATCAAAAAATGACTTATTGTTTAACTCACATTTTTATGTTAAACACTTTTTTTTAGGAATTTTTGGTTATGTTTTTTTAATTTTCCATATCACTTTCAGTATTTTTTAATAATTCCTAGGTCCTGCAGTTTTCACTTTGGCCACTAGGCCTAATAATCGTCTGACACTTCCTGTTCTGTGTAGAGAGCTTTTCAGCAGTGTGCTCATTATCAGTAAAAGCAGGGTCAAGCTGAAAGGAGACACCAATGTGTACAGATAACACAGAATCCACTAGTCACAAGAGGAGATGTCACAGCTCCCCCTCTCCTCCCTTCACAGTGAAAACTCTCCTATACAAGTCTATGGGACAGAATCTGTCTTAAGAATCCTATGGGCATGAAGCTGATGTAAAGTATCTCTCTGACTGCTGTTAAAGCAGTGCAAGCAAGAATGTCTTCCCCACAATCAAATATAGACGGGCGAACTGAGAAATCTACAGTCAGGAAATAAAAACGACTGAGAGGAAAAGAATATGGATCAGGGGCTTGATTTAATAAGCAAAAAAAAAAAAAGCAACGTATTCCTTTTAAGTAGTGCAGCCTCACTATTTTATCACAGTGATTTAGTAGTGCAGCCTCAGGATCTCATCAGAGTCTTTAAGTGGTGGAGCCTTAGGATCTCATCAGAATTGTTTAGTAGTGAACCCTCAGGATCTCATCATAGTCATTCAGTAATGCACCCTCATATTTTATCATCCCCTAATGACTAATGAACAGTAGTGTAGTCTAAGGATCGCATAAGAGTTAAATAGTGCAGCCTCCGTATTTAATCAGGGTAATTTAGTAGAGCAGCCACAGGATTTCATCAGAACCGTTCAGTAGTGCAGCCTCAGGATCTCATCATAGTCGTTCAGTAGCGCAGCCTCGGGATCTCATTATAGTCGTTCAGTAGTGCAGCCTCGGGATCTCATCCTAGTCGTTCAGTAACACAGCCTCATGATCTCTTCATAGTTATTCAGTAGTTATTCAGCAACCTAATTTTTTCATCCCTAAAGACTAATAAGTGAAGCACTAAGGATATCATCAGAGTTGTTTAATAGTGCATCCTCAGTATTTCATCAGAGTCAATTAGTAGTGCAGTCTCAGGATCACATCAGAGTCGTTCTGTGGTGGAGCCTTAGGTTCTCATCAGAACCATTCAGTAGTGCAGCCTCAGAATCTCATCCGAGCTGTTCAGTAGTGCAACCTCAGGATTTCATCAGAATCGTTTAGTAGTGCAGCTTCAGGATTTCATCAGAATCGTTTAGTAGTGCAGCTTCAGGATTTCATCAGAATCGTTTAGTAGAGCAGCCTCAGGATTTCATCAGAATCGTTTAGTAGTGCAGCCTCAGAATCTCATCAGAGCTGTTCAGTAGTGCAGCCTCAGGATTTCATCACAATCGTTTAGTAGTGCAGCCTAGGGCTCTCATCAGAGCCGTTCAGTGGTGGAGCCCCAGGATTTCATTAGAATTGTTTAGTAGTGCAGCCTCAGGAACTCATCATAGTCATTCATTAGTGCACATTTATTTTTTTTATCATCCACTCATGACTAATAAGCATTTTAAACTTTTGGAACACCCCTTTAAATTACAGCAGGAGAAAAGAGAGAGAACAGCTCCCAGGCTGCTACACAGTTAGTAAATCTGGATTAACAGACGAGACTAATTGCAGAAATAAATACAGTTTTATTGCATGTATCTGTTTTCACTTACAAATGTGTTTTTTTTGTCTGATTACAGACGCTGAAGATAGCCCTTGGCTGCGCCAGCAAGTTAGGAGACCCCTCCTATGACCACACAGTGGCTGGATATGTGGCAGAGATTCTGAGGTGGCTACAGCCAATAGATTCTATTATTTCTTTGTTTGCAGTGTGGCAAAATCATTGCACAGTAGGCGTGTGCCTATAGGCAGCTGTGCGGGAAGAGCGCCTGCTGAAGGGAACATTTACATTTACACTACATGGTGTTATCATATGAAAATTATGTATTCTAATGTGTCAATTGCATGACACACCGAGTGTCCTCCTCTCATTCCCTGTATGTGTCCTGCAGTGCTATGGGAATGAGAGGAGGACACTGAGTGCCAAGAGGAACCCCAAAAGGTGCTGAAAGTTATGTATCTGTGTATGTTATGCAAAATTGATAGCTTCATTATTGTTCTAGTGTCCATGTGAAAATGCAATGGATTCGCTGCATTAAATTACAGCGGGACTAATCCACGTGGAGATTGTCCAATCCACAGCTGCAGAATTTCTGAAAAAAATCCATGATGGATTTACCCAGATTTTTGGGAATTTTTCCATGCAAATGGAGCACAGAATAATCATTTTACCAAGGAAACCTCCGCACTGGAAAACCAAATCGACAATAAAACAGAAATGTTATAAGTGCTTATATCACTAAATTAGCCTGCATATATGAATAATATCAGCGGTAACAATAGATCTACCTATCACATATGTAATTAGCGCAAATTCTGTATATAAAAATCACACACGATTATGACATTTTATAAATATAAAATATTGCACTATTTATATAAGAAGCTTGCAGGCACCGGATAGTATTCAGCAGCGGACGCCAAGTGCAGCCTCCTATTTCTAAGGGGCGCTAGGACTTTTTTGATTGTTTATGTTTCTGATTTCCCTGCTATTTGGTATTTTTAAGGGCACAGAATAAGCCATTCCCAGGCGTTTCCAGCTGAATTGCAGGTTCTGTCAGGATTTAGGCATAGAATCCATGTGTAACCCTTGCCAAAATCCACAATGGGTGAGCATGGCTTTAGGAGGCAAATTATTGGCAGCTTGGTGCATCAGACTTAGTTCATGTTCACACAGCACACCAAAGCAAATTTATCTTAAATTTTTTCTAAATGAAGGTGCTAAGGATTTAAAAATGTGAAAAGGTTTTATTTTCCCAGAGCATGTAGATGAGGTGATCCAATCCAATCTGATACAATCCTGAGCATGTGAACAAGGCCTTACAGTATGTTCTAAGCAAATGCTATTAAAATCAGTGGCAATATCAAAGGGGTAAAGTGACTGTATTGAACCCCATTGGTGTGTACCGAAAAGATAGGCAGCAAAACAATTTTAAAAAAATCGGTATTAGGCTATGTTCACACGGCTGATTTTGGGACAGATTTCAGTCCGTAGTGCGCGCCGTGCTGCGCGCAAATACGACTGAAATCCGTCTCAGTCATTACGGTAATGCACAGTTCTCATAGAGAACTATGGATTCCATCTCCTCTCCACGCTCGCGAAATACGGTGAGTGGGGAGAAAGTGACATGCACATTATCCCGATTGGATACGCGCCGTGGATAATGAATGTCTATGGGCTGGCGAAATCCGTCCCGCAATTACAGCGTGAATCAGCCGTCTGAACCTAGCCTTAAACTCAATGTAAAACTTAAACCTTTAATAATTTACCATTAAAAATACCTAGATAATCAAAGAAAACCCCTCTAATCGATAATTACTCTTATAACAGAATAACACAGATAAACATATATAGGAAAAAAATATATCCAAAACAAAGGCCCCAATGAGACAACCTACTATCAAGGCGTTATGATATCTGTGATTCTGACTCCCCTGATGAACCTATTTTATGGGAGAAACATGTCGGGAGCTTATTGTTCTATCTAAAGCTATATGCTATACCGAGTGGCCCGGATGAGGGCGGCCCCAATGTTCCTGACCCTAAAGGTCCCCCTCCCATTCCCTCATGGTAGGGGGACCTTTAGGGTCAGGAACATTGGGGTCCGCCCTCATCGGGTCGATGATTCCATAAAAACCTATTTTAGGGTTTGATAGTGTTGATGCAGGGCTATATCACCCATTGGGGCCTTTGTTTTGGATATATTTTTTTTCCTATATAGGACTCTACATTAATATCTGGAATCAACAATTATCAACGGTACTGTAAGTAGAGTATCCTATTGGTGGATTATTATGTCTGCACACCTGTAGTAGGTTTAGCTTTGCATTTATTTGTGTTATTTTGTTATAAGAGTAATTATCGATTAGAGGGGTTTTCTTTGATTATCTAGGTATTTTTAATGGTAAATTATTAAAGGTTTATACTTTATATTGGGGTTTCCTATGTTAGCTGTGATTTATTTGTTATACCCTGATTTTGGCTATCAGTTTTTCTGTGATAAGTTCAATGTAAAACTTATAAAGTGTCTGAATACACAAAGCCTGGTCAACATGATTAAGCTAAATATACCAATCTTTATGAAGGAAAAGGCATTATAAACCATGATTAATAAAAAGTATAATAAAGCAATTTAGAATGGGGAAGAAAAAATTATTCCTGAATTGCCCACACGGTACAAATCGCTGGGAAATACAGTATAAACCAAAATCACATTGTGCCTGAAACAAGAAAAAATGAAGATACTCCGTGTGATCAAGTGGCCAAGTGCAAGTATACATTCATTAATATAAAAAGTGAAAAGTATTTTCATGTCAAAAACTATATCTGCATAACAATGAATACAGAAGTAATCACAAAAAAATGATAAATACAACGTGATAATGTGAAAATTAATGGGATTATTAAAAAAAATGAAAAAAAGTCAATAATATTAGGAGACTGGACACGAAACAAACAATATTGGCATGGAGTGACAACAGAGAAAAATCATAACATTATCAGGAATTGAGTTATTCGAGGAAGCGATAAAACATGAAACCCGTGACGAGGATTATCCTTATACTGAGTTCTGTAATAACTCTTTGTGGTAATGTTAGGACTTTTCCTTCCATGCCAATCTGATTTGTTTAGTGGGCACTGTTTTTTAGGCTATGTTCACACGGCATAATTGTGGGGCGTACAGTACGGCCGGCAAATACACTGGGTGTTTGGGAGTCGCGCTGCTCGGCACGTACTCCTGCGACGTGGGGGGTTGGCAGCCCGCCAGCCCCATTGACTGTCAGTACTTGCGGCGCTTAGGACATGTCACTTATCTCCCCGCGCGTACAATACGATCGTATTATATGTCCAGGGAGAGGGGGCTTAATCCATAGTTCTCTGAGAGCCATGGATTACCGTAATTATGGGGCGCATCTCGCTCGTATTAGAGCGCAAATCCGCCGCAAAATGCGCACCGAAATTTGAAAGTGTGAACATACCCTTAAAATTAAAGGTACGTCCAAGCTGCAAGGGTTTTCAGTCGGTTTTTCAGACGATTTTCTGATTTAAAAACTGTCTGAAAACTATCAACCATCCCTGTAGACGTCAATAGAAAATCTGCCTATTAGTCTACACTGCACAGGTTTTCTACTGGGCGGATTTTCCCACCGCCGGCATTCCAAAAAACTCTGAACCTGCACAAAACTCCGCTCCAGTTTTCGGGCGGAAGGTGTGCTAGTCAATGGTTAAGGGGAACGTCCGAATCCGCAAACGGCGAACAGAACAGGCCCTCAAAACCATCCTAAAGATGATAAAATACTGTCCGGATTCATAAACCGAACCCGAATGGCATTTTACAACTGTCGTGTGATGGTACCCTGACTATTTTTTGCATGGTTATTTATGAGCCTATTAATCTTTCACATTAAGGGTATGTTCCCAGGGCATGTGGAGTCTTTGTGAACATACCTTTTTAGATATGTGTTTGGATCCGTCTATCGGACCCTAAACGGACCCAAACACGTATCTAATAACGAGCAGTGTGTTTTACATTGCTTTTAATATGAAACATGCATCGGTGTTCACACGAGTGATCTCCTATGCGTGTCTCATTGCGTCTTTCGGATCTGTCCCAAGAATTGACATGTCCGAAAGACGCAGCAGGAGCCCTATTTAAAATGAAAGGGTGCGATCCTGCTGCATCCAAACATGCAGCTGCATGTTGGATATGTTTTGAATCTGTTTACGATCTGATCGCTGCTGCATTTTTAGATGCAATTTTCGGATCCAAAAACGCCGCGTGAACCTCCCCTATTACATTTAGTTTATTTATCATTTTTCTTTTGTGATCTTCCTTTTGTATTCATTTTTATGCACATAAAGTTTTTGACATTAAATTACTTTTTCTTGTTTTTATTAATGAATTTATATTTGCACTTGGCCACTTGATCACACGGAGTATCTTCATTTTATCTTGTATGATGCACAGTGTGATTTTGGTTTATATTTTCCAGCTATTTGTACCCTGTGGACAACTCTGAGTTAATTTTTATTTCTCCCTATTCTAAATGGTTTTATTATACGTTTTTAATCATGTTTTCTAATTGTTTCTTAATAAAGATTTGTGTATTTTCATTTAATCCTTTGCATCAGGTTTTGAGTATTCATACACTTAATAGGTTGACGTAATTTGAGACCACTCCATGTTTGACGTACGGGGATATTATTTTGACTGGGTCATTTAGGACTTAGTAAGACCTCTTCTTGGAGCAACACTGGTGCTTGCAGCCCTGTGGACAAATATTACTATACAGCAGCTACAACTAGTGGTAAAATGATGTAACTACACAGAAACAAATAGATATTTATGAGCAGGTGTGTGGAAATCAGTGGCTATATACAATTGGAAATATAAATTCAAACTATAGGTCTGCACTGCAGCTCCTGTAAGAGTAAAAGACTCAGCATTATCTGCCGGCTAGGAGTGGTAGTTCTACAAGAACTGGCAGAGGTGCTGCCCTGTTGGGACAAGGAACATGAGCTTATTTTCGGGGTGTAGTCTGGTGTGGACTTTCCCTGGCTGTGTTGCAGGATGCCCCCATATCACATCTGCTAGCTCCTACAGGGACCTCTTCCTGATGCTGCCTAGGAACTCTGGTTGCACAGGGTATATCTGTTCCAGCGGCAGTGTTCCCAATGTGTCATGGTGTGCTGACGTTATCCAGTTACAATGTAGTGCCGTCTTCCAGTCATCTGTTCAGGTCTAAAAAGACCAATATCAGCTCTGTACACAGCAGTGGGGCTGTATCATCTAGGTAATTGGAGCGCATATGTCAGATACAGCTAAAATTTTGTCATTTTTGTTTAACAAGATTATCGTTATTGTTAAGTTTTATGTAGTAAAATTGGTAGAATTAAAAACTTGTTAGGAGATAATTGGTGTTGGTAGCGGGCTGCGAAATTTTGACTGCCTAGGGGCCAGATATAGAAATCACACCCTTTGGATAAATTCAGGGAATCCACAGGTAACCCACAGCTTCATATAGGTTCCCCAAAAATATTTTAGACAGTCTTATGAAATAATCGAGGCCGCATAAACAGTAACATATAAAAATTCCTTCAACCAATATATTTCAAATGGAGTTTTTACTTTCTTGCAACTTCCATATAAGATATTTTACATCACAATGGCATAGAGAGCAATAAATACCATTCATAGAAAAAACCTGTAGTTCCATCATTGAAGTTCCATTATAGGTACCGTTCCGATATTATTCGTTTAACATCTCCAAAGCCTCGGAGTATGTCATATAGTCCGCACAATGCTTGAGCAGTATTCTTCATGTCCCTACATAGGTGGTTTTGATTATTTCATTAAGGATATGTTCACATGGCGTGTTGGGTCCGTTTTGAACATACGCTTTTGGATGCGTGTTTGGGTCCATCTAGACGGACCCAAACACACATCTGACAGTGAGCAGTGTGATTTTACACTGCTCGCGATGTTAAACACGTATCGACGTTCACATGAGTGATTTCCGATGCGTGTTTACATTGTGTCTTTGGAATCCGTTCCAAGAATTGACATGTCAATTCTTGGTCTGTAAGACGAAGCAGGAGCCCTATAATAAAGTATAGGGTGCAATCCTGCTGCAGCCAACACGGATCCAAACACGCAGCTACAGCTGTTGGATCTGTGTTGGATCCGATCGACGCTACGTTTTCGATGCGATTTTAGGGTCCAACACGAATCCCAAATATATATCCCAAAACGCTGTGTGAACATATCCTAAGACTGACTGCATAGAGGCCTATACTAGGTTTAATCCACTGGACCCGGCTGAAATGCTGAGCACCCTGGGTCCGGGCATAAATGCTCATGGAGACCTGGCTGAAATGCTAAGCACTCCAGGTCCTGGTAGAAATGCCCCTGTGGACCTCCAAGATTATAAAAGCTTGTTTTGTTGCTTAAATTCTAACTTTATCTCTCTTCTGTCAGTAAGGCGGAAGCAAGTTTTTTCCGGAAGAAGATCAATGAGTTCCATGCTGCATATCCTAGAGAATATGTGCCCTTCCATTCCCTCCATGTGGGCCCAGCTGCAAGTCAGGCCCTTGTGGTTGGTCCAGATGACTTTATCGTGGCGGTTGTCAGGTGAATGATATTACAGGGCTCATTTGCATTCCGAAATTGTGTAATTTGCCCATTTCTTTTTAGAAAGTTGACCAATACTGCCCTAGATCTATCCTGTAATATATGAAGGCTTTTTTGTATAACTTGGTGACTTTGCATGACCCTGGCAGTAATACAACTGCCCAGCCGCTCCCCTGTAAAAAAAACACAAAACAATTTCTACATATATGTTCCTTATACTTTTTAGCTCTCTAAATCGCCCTTTTGGCAGTTTGATCATGACTCCTTCAGGAATCCTTCTCAACAGCCAAATCTTGGATTTCTCCTGGAGCAATAAAAGCACGAACCTCTCTTCTCCAAATCCAGTAAGTACTCGTAAGAATTCAGCATATACAGTGAGCGGTTGGTTTTCTTTTTATCAGTGTACCACATTAATTAATTACTTTTCAATTCTTTTTGTACATTTAAAAAAGGTGGTTCTAACTATGGCAATTTTGGTTACAGTTATTTCTTATGTTGTAACAGTTTTTTTGGGCCTGTTTAGCCCGTTATCCCTATTATCTGTTTATATTTTCAATGTTCTTTATGACATAAAACAATAAAAACTCTTATGGTTAAAAAAAGAAATCAGCATATGAAGTGATAAAGGGGTAACAAAGCTAATAATGATTAGAGCTACACCATGTTAAATTTATGGTAGAATATGGGAGATGGGGATAGTTACCCAGCACTGAGGACAGATATTTTACATAGAAATTTGTCTGGATCACCCGCTGCCTCCCTTCTGTCCTCTGCTCTTCTTTACCCTCCCACAGTCTTTGGATGGAGCATATGTATGCATACTTGACCACTGCTCCATTCACACTCCTCCTTACTGCTGTCCTGCCGTATGTAGGAATGGGAACCTGGGACCCTTGTTTTAGTGATCGGCGGGGCCCCCTGCAATCATACATTTGTCCTCTATTTTAACCTAACTTCTTGTAGTATAATGCACCTCAGACCTTATTGACATCTCTTTTCAGCAGAGAAACTTTCCCACACAACAGATCAAATCATAGATGCCTGAGGATAAAAGAGGGCAGAACCTAACACTGGCCATGCACATTAGACAAACCTTGGTCAGCCCTACTGAAACCATGAAGTTTGGTCAACACTGGTCTAATGTGTATGGCCACCTTTGACTCTGTCCCATGTGTCTACAGGCATGGGGATAGGCTGGTGCCAGAGGTGTCTGACAGAGGCCTGTTCTCCTCGCCTTACTGAGAAGACATGCATGCTCAACCGAGCTCAGCATGCATGATCATGGAGGGGTCAAGAGTAATAGCTCTCTGGGGTATATAGCCACCTTTACGAAGTCTGGGTATTTTATGGACACCTACAGTTTAGCTCTTGACTTGTGTGCAATCCCTCAAAGTATCTTTCGTAAATGTACATTATAGCATTAACTATTATAAATTTGTGTCAATTTTGTTTTCTCTGTTGTATCTATAAGTACTTTTATTTTATCTGCAGCAGAACATTGTTGAGCCAGGAAAAAGGCCTCTCTCGTTCCTGCTCCCCACAGTGGTGAGGCCAGCTCAGGGGCTTTGTGGAACATAATTATCCCTTGGTGGATCGAATGGGGAACGTGCATTGTCTGGCATTACCCAGGTATGATATAGGGCCTACTTTACTTAAAGGGATGCTGCCATCAGAAAGGAGTATTTTTATTAAAACCAATATTCCTGGAAAACTATTTTTTTTAGAATTTTTGGCAATTTCTTTTTTTATTTTAGCAGTCCTATGCAATTAAAAATTACATATAACATATTGTCCTCCAATAGCTAAGAGAGAACACTTCTGTATGACAGGGCAGACTAATTTTACTTCAGATGCTACTTATATCGTTATAGTCTCATAATAAATAGCAGGTAATGATTGCTCTATTGTTCTCTCCACAGGCATAGATATTATTATACTGGACCACGAGCAATACATGAAAGGAAAATAGTGCAATTTTTTTTGCACTGGGGAAGGAGGGTTTTTCACACTAAGGCCGTGTTCACACGGCTTATTCCCGACAGATTTGTGAGCAGTATTGAGCTCACAAATCCCGGGGTGAATAGGGGGATGGGGCCAAGCGAGGCGGGGGCGTGCTCCCCGGCCCATGAAATGCATTTTGCGCGTACGCGCGTAAATAATGTGCATGTCACTTTCTCCTCCCGCGGCGGATTCGCCGAGCGGGGAGGAGCGACGGAATCCACTGTTCTCTATGAGAGCAGTGGATTACCGTAATGACTCCGACGGATTGGCGTCGTACTGCAGCGCACATCCGCCGCGCAGTACGGCGCCACTCCGCGGCAAAATAAGCCGTGTGAATGAGGCCTTATAATGTTATTGCTTATAATATTTATACTTCTCACACAATAGCCAACCAGAATAAAGGACCATCAGGCAATCCTCTCACTGCAATCAGAGCTCACAGAAGTCATATAGGGGCGGGAAAACTTTAAAAAACGATATAAAAAAACAACCACCCAATCACAAAATAAAAAAATCCATAAACTAGTCCCATATTGCTTGTTGATATCTGAAAAGAAAAAAATTTATGGTAGTGTCCTTTTAATGTTAATTTAGGACTAGCTGTATATGGAAAAGAGGGGTCCCTCTTTTCTTTGACTAGTGGTTTGTGATGGCCCATGCCAGAAGCCGCGGGGACCCTTTTCTGATTTTCATTTATCTTTTCCCAGCTGTCTTCTTTCCCTGTGTGTCTTATCAGAAACCCTTTTTCCCTTATACCCAGGTACTCCTAAATGTCTTATCATTTAACAAAAATTTAAGTGACAGTGTATCCCAGGGACGACTGCATCCAGATCTTGAGACCAATCTTTTGCAAATTGACAGTAAGTATCTTCTGTTCCCCACCTCTCTCTTAAAAATCATGGTGAAGCACTATTTTTTTTCCACTTTTAGCATGTGGTTATGGTGTCCGGAATCTGCACCACTACCTGAAATTGTAAACCCCTTCTTAAAAGGTGTTTTCAGAATTTGAAGTTGTCTTTTTGTTTTCTAATGCAATATATTTAGCAGACCATCAGACGTAATAAATCACTTATCTCACTTTTTAATTCCGTTTACGATAATTTTCAGACATCTTGTAAAAAAGACATTCCATTTAAAATAGAAAATAGTGGTATACTTAGACTTTCTTGAGACATAAAGGTCCATCCAACATTTTAAAGGGGTTTTGCCAAGAAGTGATTTCCTCACCTAACAGGCTGATACTCCCCTCTTGAGCCTTGAAAAAAGGGGTGTTTTGTTTCTTTGTTTAAAAAAACAAGTACCTCCTCTGTGATGTCATCGCTCCACCTCCCATGCACACTCCCGAGGCTGATATTCAGTCTCTGTAGTTGAGCAAACATTGTCTGGCTAATCCACAGGGGATAACTGTATTGTGCACAAGATATATGGGTTTTGTTTTCTCTCCTATCTGCTCAGGAGTAAAGATAAGCTCCTAGCAGACAACGTTCACTGACTACAGACTGAGGGGGAGGGAGATGGGCTGAGCAGAGAGCGTCTGCATGTTTACTCAGATAATTACATTACAACCAGTGGATTTTCTATACAGCAGACACAGTCTCTGACACAGAAACAAAGCTAGTGCAGATGCTCAGTAACACTTCTTTTTCTTCCCCTCCCTTCAAAGCTTGTTCCTGTGTCCTGCCATCAGATAAGAAGTGCAAACAATGCAAGCGCGGCCAGGAGCTTGCCAGATCAGCTCCTAGTCATGTCTAATGTAAACAGTCAGGAAACTAAGGGCATCTAAGTCAGGCTGCAGCTCTCAGAGGATTCACTTTTTTTAATTACATATATTTAAAAAAGTGATTAAATAAACGTTTTGGCGGATCCCACGTCAACATTAGATCGTGGCAAAACCCCTTTAAATCTGTGCACAGTCCATGATGATTAGCTAGGAGAATGTTGTTGTTTTTTTTTTTTTCTAAAGCAACACTATTATCAAAGGATTGTTTCTCGTATTGCATCTTAGCCTTAGGGTCCCCCTGGTTTGAACCATTGATTGACATATTGATTGCAAGTTTTTTGGCACCCCATAAAAAGAGCCTTTACACTGCGCAATTGTGAATGTCCATATGAAGGATTGTGCATAATTTATCATTATTCACACAGCTATTCGCTATCATTATTGTCTGCAGTGCATGTAAAGATGTCTCACAGGAAAATTATGACTTTTTAGGCTGCATAAAAGATGTGATCAAATAACCAACTAGTGTTTTCACATTAATCACAGACCACTGCAAACAAGCACTTCTACAAATGTTCTTTCACCCCACTATTGGCCAAGGTACAAGGCCCATTACTGAAATGATGCTGAGCAAACTCAGACCATCACAGACTCTCTTCAACATACATAAAGGGACACTTCTGTCAGAAAGTTGTATTTTCTTTTAGCTCAGTATTCCCAAATAAAATATTTTTTCACAGTATTTTTTTTATTTTGACAGTCCTACGGAATTAAAAATTGCACATAAAATCTTGCTCTTTTCTAGCTGAGATAATAAAGAGATAAAAGTCATGAATGTTAGGCCACACTAATCTCAGTTTAATGTAAGTGCTGCAAGAAATGCGTATCTGCATGTAATCACATCACAAATATTAGGTAATGATATACTGTTCGCTCTCCTTGTTCTCTGCACAGTCCTAGAAAAAGATTAGTTTAGACCAACAGGACAATAAGAGCAATACATGAAAGGATAATGGGTCAATCTTTTTCTGTACTGTGAGGGGAGAGAGGGGGATATCCAGCTTTCTTCACATTTAACAGGTCCTGCTGATAACACTTACCTCTCTCAGGCCCTTAGTGGATCTTTAAGAGCACCTTCAAGTGAGGACAAACCATACAGAGGGAAACTTTAAAAGAAATTATATAAAAAAAAAAACAACCCACAATTTTTACAAAATGATTAAATTTAATAGTCCCATAAATAAGCCAAAACCAACAAAAAGGGCAAAAATATACAGTGCCTGAATTTGATGATACACCAAACTAACAACACTCCAAATAAAGACCACATAAACAGCTAAATAAAATAGTAGCAGTATTCTTTATTAGTATCAAAAATCATTAAAATATGTCTTAATACACCTAAAGATAAAAAGTGCACGCTCTACAACTCCAAGATATATGTCCAAAAAGATGCAAATATGCATAAATATAATGGCCACAGGTACTATAAATTCATATAGGGAAGTCCCCAAACATAACATCGTAATTCATATATGTAAGTATTAGAAATATAGATACTTACAGGGTGTTCCCACAGTTGAAAAAGCTCATTTGTCTGTCGAGGCATGAGTAAAAACAGAAGAAAAGGTTCATACTTACCTCCTGGATGCTCCTGTTCAGTCATGGCGGTGGCCCCGTTCACCCCAGCTGTATCTGTGCACGTGACGGTGTGGCCTGTTATTGGCTGCATCTGTCATGTGAGCGAAGATCATTCACAGATACAGCCGGGGTGAACTGGACAGCAGTCGGGACTGAATGTGAGCGTCCGGGAGGTAAGTATGAACCTTTCCGTCTATTTTTAATCATGCCCTGAGAGATGAACGCGCTTTTTCAACTCTTGGAACACCCCGTTAACCCAGATGTGGGTGGCCAGTAGAAGGTTGGAGAGGAGCATGCAGTCCTGACGCGCGTTTCGCTTGCACTTCTTCACAAGGCAGTGCTAAAGCCTATCTCACCAAACCCTTTTTACTACATGTGTAGCCAATCAGAATGCTAGTAGGTCTGATGGACATGACAACTTGAGGAGGAATTGACCAAAAAATAAAGCACTTCGTTCATAAATATGTGTATTATAAATATAATAAAGAAAAATGTTGAAGTATAGTACCTCATTAGAGGTGTAAATCTCACCTGGGCGTATGATACTGTATGTATCCTAAGAAGCGATTTACAGATGTTGTACAATGGAACAATAATCCATTAAATAATTATATTTATGCATCTTGCTGTACATACCATATATGCTCAGTATAAGCCGAGTTTTTCAGCTGAAAAAGCCCTCCTCGGCTTATACCCAAGTCAGCTGTTGGCGTCCGGGCGCTGCCATGACCCGGGTGCCAGCGGCCATCTCTTCAGCTGTATGCGCCTCCTCTGGGAGCATATACAGCTGATGATACTATTGCAGAGCAGAGAGTGAGCACTCCCTGCTCTGCAGAGGACTCGGGAAGGCCGCAAGCACAGGCAGCGTGCGTGGCCTGATGACATCACGCCACCTGTGCTGGGAAGAAGACGGAGTACCTCGGAGCAGCAGGGAGAGAGGTTAGTACTTTTTTTTTTAAAAAAACCCTCTACCTATGGGGGCATTTACCTGCCTATACTTGCCTATGGGGGCATTTACCTGCCTGTGGGGGACATTTACCTGCCTATACCCACCTATGGAGGACATATACCTGCCTATGGGGGACATTTAACTGTCTATACCTGCATGTTGGGGACGTATACCTGCCTGTGGGGGACATATACCTGTCTAGGGGGGATAGTAAACTGCCTATACCTGCCTATGTAATTTTATTGGTCTTCATTTCTATTTTTGAAACTTACCAGTAGCCGCTGCATTTTCCACCCTAGGCTTATACTCGAGTAAATAAGTTTTCCCATTTTTTTGTGGCAAAATTAGGTACCTCGGCTTATACTTGAGTATATACGGTACATATTGGAGTTGTAGAATGTGCACTTTTTATCTTTGGGTGTATTAAGAGAAAGATTTTTGATACTAATATAGAATACTGTTATTATTAGATTTTGCTTTATTTTGGTGATTTTTATTCAGAGTGTTGCTTGTCAATATGTGAAACATTTTAGTAACATCCCTTTAGCTTCAACAATTTACCTCTTTTGGTCCATTCACAATAAGGGCATGTTCCCACAGCAGAGGACAAATACCAGTCGGTTTATGAGCGGATAACAGCCCTCCTCCTTCCCATTGACATGCACATATTCCGTTCAAAAACTGGACGGAAGAATGTGCATGTTCAATCTTTTTCGGGCGGCCGGCGGTTTGGCGACTGCTGCACAGGTTTTCCACAAAAGCCGCGCTGTGCTCGTTTGCGGCCGATTTTTCAGACGGTCTGCAAAACCACAAACTGTCTGAAAAACTGGCCGCAAACCCATGCCGTGGGGCCCTGGCCTAAGGGTAAGTTGCACATTGTAACAACTTACATGTGATCCGTTACCTGAAATTAGTGCTGCTCCAGGGTTTCGGTATAAAAAGTTATTTGGATTCATCAATGCATGGAAGCGATCCATGAATCTGGTAACTGCAGGTGTCCATCTTCTTGTGTGATCTGCTATTTTAAGTGTGTTAATAAGCTGATTGATGGGTCGGTTTGTTTCACGGGATGGATTATCTATTTGGGGCATCCTCCTTGAGAAGAGCAATTTAAGGGCACATTTCCAGCCTGACAGTTGTTCCCTTATCACGCCATATCCTGCTCTTAATCCGATGGGTAAACAACACTGTCATTGTGTAGATGGTTCCTCTTTTTCCTGCAATAATAAATACTCAAAAGGGTACGGCCACACATCGACTGTAAAATGCTGGTCGGATTCTTAAACAGGTATTTTATTGTCTTTTCAATGGTTTTGGGGGACAGGTCTGTCCTCGGTTTGAGGATTCGCTCGTCCCCCTTCACCATTGACTAGCACATCTTCCACCAAAAAACCGGGTGGAAGATTGTGCATGTTCTGCATTTTTCGGAATGCTGGCGGTGTGAAAATCCGTCCGGTTGAAAATCCACTCAGTGTAGTGTACTGGGCGGATTTTCTTTTAAAGTCTATGGGCATGGTTGCTTGTCGGTTTTCAGACAGTTTCCAAATCTGCAAACCGTCTGAAAATCCGACAAAAAAAAACATGCTATATGGACAGAGCCTAAAACTACTTTGTTCCTAATTAGGTGACTTCCCTGAAAATGACACCCAGGACCTAGAATCCAAAGGACATCAACTGGACAGAACGCACATCCTGTCTCTAGTCCATGGTTCACGCAGGAGTAACGATCTCATTATTGGCATTAAGGACCCCCGAAGTACCGATGCAGAAGCTGCCACCATTTTGTGAGATGACACCTGGTCAGAATGTAAGATGTAACCTGGATGTCCATGCCACGACCCTCTGAACTTTCCTAATGGGCTCTTAAGGGGTATTTTCACCTCTGCCATTAGCACACCAATGAACAAAAGTGACGTGTAATAGTAGCTTCTAAGACCAAATTATACTAGTGAAATCGAATTGTACAAGGTCTCCTAGATTTTTATCTGTGAGGACCAGTCACTGCGGTTTCTCAGATAACATATTGTGAGAACTATCTTCTTGTTTGACTCTTGTACCCCAAGAACAAAAACCTAATTACTTTTCAAAAATGATGCAAATCTTGGTCTTCACTAGACCTTGAAAACAAACAGAACAACTTTTTTACTCTCCATGAATTTCTGCAAGGTTATAAAACATTTTTGCAGAAATCTGACAAAAATTACTTTTTTATTTCAGCTGTTGGATAAAATGTTGCTAAATGGGCCATGATTTAGCTTGCCTGGTCTCCCAGTGTGGACAGAGCAGTGGGGAGGTTTCATCTGCTGCAAGCTGCTTCTCAGTCCAAGACACCAGCAGCCTAATTTATTTCACATGCACTAGCACTTGAGGGAGTTAAGGAGACAAAACGCCTCCTACCATTTGGATAGTTTTATGGGAAGATATATAACCAAAAGAAGTGTAGGATTTTAGAGTAAGGCCCCGTCCACACGGCTTATTTGCCGACGGATTGGCGCGTATTCCGCGCCGGATTTGCGCTTCAATACGGCACCAATCCGTCAGAGTAATTACGGTAATCCACTGCTCTCATAGAGAACAGTGGATTCCGTCGCTCCTCCCTCTCGGCAAATCCGCCGCGGGGGAGAAAGTGACATGCACATTATTTACGGCGCGACGCGCCGTAAACAATGCATTGTCTATGGGGCCGGGAGTGGCGCCCCGCCGCGCTCCGGCCCCGTCCCGCCCCTTATTCACGGCGGATTTGTGCGCTCAATACGGCGCACAAATCCATCGGGAATAAGCCGTGTGAACGGGGCCTAAGGGTTATTTGCTTACGTTCAAGGTATTCCTTGGTAACCTGGGGAAAGGTACCTCGAATGATAGCGTGACCTAGCCCCCGCCCTATAGACATTAAAGGGGTTTTATTCTTTGAAGTGTTCGTGCTCTTCAACTAATTCTATGAGACTGAATTTAAAATCCGGGGGCGTGTCTCTCCTGCCATTAGGCGTGTCTCTCACTGAAGAGCTGTGACATCATCATTCTGTGTAAAGCAGGGGAATGGGGAAGGTTGTCTGGACAGAACAGATCTGCAGCCTCCTGCAGTGTTCTCTTGTGTCTGCAGAGCCTTCATCTCCAGGCTCCACAAGCTCCTTGCTGTGCTATAACCAGTTATACACACAGCCTGAACTGATTAAACACGTGTGCACACTGCCCTTCCCCTCCTCCCCTCTGTTATCAGGCTTGAGACTGTGTGACTGTGTTATATGGAGGGAACACAGGACATAGGATTGTGTTATATGAGGGGATCTATGAGTTAAACAGTCAGTAATTAGCCAGATCGTTCACCTTAGAGCTTGGAGATGAGTATAGAGCCAGCAGCCCTTTCAGATAGCTGGTTTCACTTTCAGTTTTAACAGCTCAGGGGGGAGTAAATACAGAGTGTGCAGGTAGCCAATCACAGTGCAGAGGGCATTTCTGGGCCGTTTCCTGTCTGGGGGCGTATCCCAACAGGCTGAATGAAATGTCAGTCAGCCAATCACAGTGTAGGTGGCGTGTCAAGGACGAAATCTGTCCGGGGGCGTTAACCGACTAGCCAATCACAGAAAAGGGGAGTGTCTCGACTAGCAGCTGCAGAAATAGAAAACAGATGCACAGAAAAGCTTATATCTGCTCAACCAAGTGACTGAGGTAATGCAACCCAATTACAAAAGTGCTTATTTTTACTGTCCCCATGATCTGAGATATGATCTTTGTAGCGAGAAAACCCCTTTAATAGAGCAAACATAGTCCTACATGCACTGTTTCCTCTATTTCCTGGCATTATATGCTTTCTCTGCCGGATTCAAAAGCTTAGTCTACCACACTTTTGAGTCCTTCAGAGAAAGCGTACACCATCAGGAAACGTAGTCCACGTAGGACTACTTTTGCCTTTCAGACACTATGGGGCCACGACAGCTACATCGTGGTATCCATTGGGGACCTTTCCTTATGCTTATGGATACCTTGAAGTAAGCAAATAACGCCATGTGAACAGCCCCTTAGGCTATGTTCACATCATGTTAATCCACTAGTCTGACATACATGTTTGCTATAATAAAAAACGTGTACCTAAACCTGTGCGTTAACTTATACATTGACTTCTATGGCTGGACATATCGCCATAGTATATGTCTTTGCTATCCGTTTCATAACCTTATGTCATCTGTTCTTTTTTGACAGATGGAAGATGCTGCGCTTTTTCAAATCATGCAAAAATGTAAACGTTACAGTGTACGTTTTCCTTTCAGTGTATGCCAATGGAAAATGTATACTAGTGTATGTGCCCACGTCTGAACAATCATAAAAATATCAACACACCTACCCAATAAAATTGAAGGAAAAAATGGGTGACAGCCAATAGAAAGGCCAGTTTAAAAAAAAACAAAAAAAAAACGGAAGTCAAACCTATGCTCAATACAGTGCACATGTGGGATATGCTTAGTGTATACGTTATAACGTACACGTTTTGCACTATGGTCCAACCTGATGTCAACCTAGCCCAAGATCTTTCACTTTAGGACTACAAAAATAAAGTTATTATTGGAGGGTTGGAGTAATTCACTAGAAATGTTGGTAGGGTAGTTTTTTTTATTTTTACACACTTGTCACAATGATGATCGCTTAATGGAGTAAGAAAGTTCACTATTAATATGGAAATCTCTGACACTTGTTTGATAAATTTTATACAATTAAATTATTTACACTGAAGTTGGAATATTACACTTTATGCGAAAAATGATGTCACTTTAGCCTGAGCCACAGTGCCACTTATCTGTGTGTAAGCTACACATGCTATCATCAAAGCGGGCCTGGTTATAAGTGTGAACATGTTACTGTGCAATATTAGGGGCAGTCCTCAAGATCTGTTTACCAGGTAGACTACCTCCAGTATGTATCATTCCTGCATTGGGACAGATGGACTCCGGAGCCTGTAGATCCAAACTGTCTTTGCCACAAAACAGAGGGTACATGGGCAAGTGGCATTGTGCTCCCCTTTGTGTCATTTTCTTTTCTGGAAAAAGGACTTGCATATAGAATATCTTGTGCCAAATGTAAGATCACTGTTTTGCATGAATCCAGAGACTAGACTACTATTTGATTGTCTTTAATCTACTGTGATCATGAAATGCTTTCTCTACTGTTAATCTGCTGCAAAGTACAAAGTGCTTGGGGTTGTATGGGGTTTCTAAATACTTGCCATCTGTGTTCCCTAATCTATAAAAAAAAATATATTGAAAAAAAGATATTGTGTTTGGTTATTTCTGTGTTTCACGTTAATTTAATAATTAAAGGGGTTTTAGCACAAAGTAAAATTGACGTGTGAAGCTTGCAAACTAAATAATAAACATTTTCACCATTCATCATTATTAAAAATTATGTAGAATTTTAGTTTTAGCTGCTCCCTTATCGAATCCATAGTGTACAGGTCCTCTCTAGGGGATACGACCAGTTACGAGAGCTCCTCAGTCATGGCCACACATGCTCAGACATCACCTTTCCTCTCAGGTAACTACTTTCAGTCTCTTCCCTGCTTAGTAATCAAACACACTCACTGCGGAGCTAGTGTTCAACCACAGGTGCTGTCGTTCTACTCCTGTAATATGTACTTCTTATAAATTAGTCAAACAATGCAAATAAATAAAAAGAAAAAATAAACCTCAATCCGGTATGTGCATGGAGACAAGACAAAATCGAGTTTGGCTCCTGCAGGGATTTGGACCTAGGATGCCTATGCAGAAAGGCATAAGTGCTAACCACTCAGCTACATTGTAGCTACTCACAGCTCGATACAATTACAGCAATACCAAATTTATAATTTTTTTTAAGTTTTACTGCTTCTACACAATAAAAACACTTGGATGTAAAAAGAAAATAAAAAGTTTTTCCCCTATAGAGAGCTGTGGAGCGGTTTGCTTTTTGTGAGAAGAACAGTTATTTTTATTTGTGTGGTTTTTTGATAACTTTTTATAAAATTTTATGTGCTGCGCGAGAAACAAAAATCGCAAACAATTCATGTTTTTTTTTGTTTAGTTTTTTTTTTTTTTTACACCGTTCATCATGTGGGTTAAATAACATGACAGATTTATAGGCTAGGTCGTTACGCATGTGGCAATACCAAATATGTGTTGTTCATTCTGGGGTGATTGGTATCTGTCATGTTAAAAGAGCGGTGGGCATGTTTTTTCTTTATTTTTTTTGTTTAACTTTTTTTCACTTTTTTTCTATTTTCACATTATTTATATTTGTCTTCATAGGGACTAATCGATCTGTAGATGGCTGTTACAATACATAACAGTACATGCCTGAACTGCTGTGTGTTGTAACTGTCAGTCACTAGCGTGGTGACGTCACAAACAGCCCAGAAGCCTTTTGTCACGTCAGAGGAGGTGCAGTGAGCCCTGACTATAACCCAGCCCACTACCCCTGCCTGCTTGCCGTGCTGTCCTAGATGGGAAGACCGATAGTCTCAGGTAGAAACAATTTAACACAAGGACCCAGCACGTATGTTGATCGTATACTGATGCCCTTTGTCACTGGCCTTCCTTCATATCTTAAAGATAACGAAGGACACTGTGATGAGAATTAACGATCTAGTGGTGAGTGAGAGTACACTTCCTTGCAGTTCTAGACGGTAGTAAGCCCTATACAGTAAACATAGGGACTTTGACCTGGGCCTGAAAGCCTATGTCAAGTATTTTTTTCTTGACACAAGAAGGATACACAATTTACGGAACAAATGATTTTGTTTGACAGCAGCGCTTTTGGATTTTGTTTTGTCAACATATATCTTTTTGTTTGTTTGGTTGGCACCTTTTTCACAGATAATAAGGGACGCCAGGGGGAAAATGTCCTACCGTGCACCAAGTGTTTTGTCTAATCTATTTTTAGGTTTGGATGGGGGAAGGGGGGGATTTTTTTTTTGGGGGGCCTATTGTTTTTCTGTATCAACCTTGAAATATTCATCAGATCGGATTTTACTTTTTTGCTCGGGCGCTTTAATTGATGATATTCTGATTTTTTGGGTTGGGTAGTGAAAAATTATTCATGGATTTTTGTTATTCTAGACTCAATGATAATCGTAATTGGGATGTAAAAATTCACATTTGATTCATCGGCATGAGAAAATTAATTATTTTGGAATTCTTGAAAATTATGTTGGGTGAAAAATAAGCGATTCAGACAAAGATCTTTCGGAAAAAATACTGGCCTATCCGCAAGAGTTTGTTACATTTCTCTAGTTGGATCCACCTTCACAAAAAAAAGGTGGATCCACATAGGACAATTTCTTAGGGCTCGTTGATATTGTTTATACATTAGAGGATTTATCAATGAAGAATGTATATAGAGTTAATATGCACGTTTTTCATGGCAAGGGGTTATCATAAAAATTTGTTGGTTGGAAGGCGTTTACATCAGGGCTCTGTGAACAAAGTGAACAGTGGACATTTATTTATTCATAGTAAAAAAGATGATAAGAAAAAAACCGTATTTCAATTCGTTGTAATTAGGTACACTTTGATGATAGAGCTAATGAAAATCGGGAAGCTATATTAAGAAGACATTGGCTCATTTGAAGGCAGATCCAGTATTCTCTGAGGGTGATTTCTAAAATACCCACTAGTGTCACTATTTTAGAGAGGAAAAAGAAATCTTTAGGGATGAATTGTATTCATAAGGTGGTCAGTTTTATCTATTTTTTTTTTTTTTTTTTTATTTTTTTTGATTGGGGGGGGAGATTGGCAAAATATAAAATGGTATGCAGTATCACTAGGTTAATTTGGTTTGGTTGTAGGCTATATCCCTTGTAAGGAGCAACATGTTCATTTCTGCCATTAATATTGCGGGAAAACTAAAGATTTTTGTTAATTCCAATGACTAATGAGAAGATTTGGAGATGATAAGACTCAATTCTTCATTGAGAACCAGAGGGTGTGGTTTATGGGGCTACTGTGTTACCGGCACCCAAGATCTTTGTGGGAATGAAATCCTGTACAGGAGTTTCGTCGTCCGGTTCTACGAATTCTTACTGAGTTACTATTAAAACTAGAGGGGACCACTCGCTTAGTCAAGACACATTTTGGAAGTACATAATGGCGAAATAGAAGGTGCTAAAATTTTGGGGCTATCCTAATGTTAAGTGAAAAATGGCTAGGGGAAAGAGCCGTAGAGGGCGATCTTGGATGTTAGTTTTGTTGCGTGAATGAGGCAAGATAGGTATAACCGGATCAAATACATCTGTAAAACCTAAAGGGGCACTAATTGAAGGCTTTTTCATTTCCTGGCATTATTTGATTCTTGCTGTTTCCTCTATATATAATTTTGAAAGAAAACTTGTTATATTGTGATTTAAAGTCGGTCAGTTGGATATAGCCACATTGAATATATATGTATTATGGAAGCATCAAGTTCATATATGTGTTTTTTTTTGTTTGTTTTTTTTCCCCCCCCTCCCTTTCCCATCACCTTCTACCTCGCGCCCACCGTACCCCCCTCACCTTCTCTCTCCCCCTTTTGCTCTACGTTTTTCTATTGTCCCTGCGGTCCTGTTATGATGACAGATATTCAATCACGTGAAAGCAAACAGGATTTCTATTTAACATCTTTGTGTATGCATTGTATATTGCTTTTGCAAGGTGACATATTCATGTATGTACTTATGTATGTAAGACGGATTTATTGTTTCACTGCTTGCTGGCGCTGGTATAGTGCCGAGGCGGTGAATGCAGCCTTGAGACTGGTGGTGGCATTTGGCCGTACGATTACTGGAAGTTCTTACATGGCTCCCTTTGTGAATCTATGGTGGATTGAATGGTACATGTGAGTTCCGTAGGAGAGAATTCTTCAAGTGGGAATTTGTTGAGGTCCAGACCTTTGTGAGGAGTGGTCTGTGGGCTCGCCATAGAGCCCTACAGTATTATTAAACTTTATGAGTATGAATTTTAACATAGTGAAAGAGAAGTAGTTTATTTGATATATAGTCTTGTGACATATTACTTATAATCTCAATGCATGTGGAAAAAATGTATTTATTGGGGCCTGCAGATCTATTGAAGAATATTGCATTTATTACATAATAGGTGAAGAGCTTTATGGGAAGATAATATGGACATGTGCGTCTGATTGTACAGTGGGAGTTTGTTTTTTTATTCCCAATGAAATGCATACTAGATATTGAGAGAAAATAGGGGCTTATGGGAAGACTTGACAAAGGATGGCAGTGTGCTGCGTGTGTGTTATGGGAGACCTAGTCTGCTTAGTTCAATTCTAGTGTGATGGGCACGCATTAGTTTTGCAATAATATTTTAATGACGAGTGAAGGTGCAGATGGAAGCCCATCACAGTAAGGGTCTGAGGTGTTTGTTGGTGAAGTGCATTGGCCATTACGGCGCAGTACTCGGTAAGATGTGCGTGCGACCAAGCCCGTATGGATGATGGGCTGATTTTGACTTGAAGGATTCGTTGGCTTCAATGTGAAGCACTGGTGGCCCGATTCTAGCAGGACATGTTATGAGTTACATTTCGTTCAGGCTGACGCGGAAGGGGTTGTCATCGTGGGCATTTTTTGTGGATTCTTGTTGGCTATATGCGTGAGCACATGAATGGAGTGTTTACCTAAACATGATATAAAAGGATGTGAGCTCAGTCACATGTGATCGGAACTTCTAAGCCTTGTTTACGCCAGGTTAGATGGCGATAACTCTTGTCGGCTACCAAGCCTAGAAGTACCGGTGCTAGGCAGTCGTTTTA
Organism: Phyllomedusa bahiana; assembly: GCA_025379985.1. Classification (NCBI taxonomy): domain Eukaryota; kingdom Metazoa; phylum Chordata; class Amphibia; order Anura; family Hylidae; genus Phyllomedusa; species Phyllomedusa bahiana. The sequence goes on from JAODAL010012816.1 coordinate 83,061, forward strand.
ATTTGTGATATCCTCACCTCGGTCTACAAGTGTCACTTGCTTGTCAGTCCGGTATAAACTGTCACAAGGGTGGACCTTATTTGTTACTGTGTTTCTATGAGATTAGGGTACGAGACACTGCCTTTTCTCTTACTCTGCCCAAGTAGTTGGCTTGGGATCCCTTAGTCCTGAAGCTCAGGTACTTTGCTAATTTATAGATATAAGGCTATCCTGTCTTAATATGTGGAGGTGTTTGCCACAAGAATTGATGATTAAGAAAGGGAGTTATTCCCTATATTCAGAAGCAAGAAAAGGTGTTTAAATAATGAGGATAGAGATAGACTTTTAATAGTGTGTATAGAGGTTAAGAGTTTTTAGATATTAAATAAAAGTTACCGATTGTAGGGTTTTAAATAGATAGAGAAAGCTGATAGAGTTTTAAGTTTTGGCCTATGGCAAAATAGGTAAACTTTAGTGATCAAAGTCACTCTTTGTTCTCTTGATGTGATTCCCAATTTTTTTGTGGAGATTGTTGATGTCTTGATGGGAGGACGCCCAAAAGTGGGTGATAGACCCTATGCTCGAAGTGTCTAGGGCCGTCAGGAAGGAAAGCCTAAGGTTCTTTCGACTCAGTCCGGGTTAGCAACAGTACGGTTTCGTTTCATGGCCAATAAATCAGAAGAAAAGTGACAGTCAGATGACGTAATTCACCAGAAACAAGCCTAGGGTCAGCACACTGTCAGGTAACGAGGACACAAAAACAGAAGACAAGATCAAGGTCAAGAGCAAGCCTACTGATGGTAGGTAATAAGGACCATGCACGGATTCTTGGCACACAGAATGGCGAAAAACACACAGCTTATAACCTTTCACAGGCATATTAGACAGCCAGTTCTCGAGGAGGGTTTAAATGGTGTGCCGGACAACTGCACAGTAGGATTGATTGGATTGCATGTTCGTGACCCTCCTATTGGCTATGTGACACACCCTATGAATATGAGTAGAATGTCGACTCCAGGCTCATCAGACAAGGACTTCTCTCTGGGATTCAAGCCTTTCTCCTTGTGAACACTGTAGTTTAGTCGTCAAATAGGCCAGGGGATTTAAAACACTGCGGTGCCTTGACTTAGATGCAGGTACATGAAAAAGGAGGTCATGACCACCTATCTTGTTAGGTATTCTTGGTTGTATTGTCATTGGAAGCCATATCACCCAGTGTTGTTCTCTCTTCCACGCTTAGATGCCGATCTGCGGAGTCCTAAGAGGTTAATCGGCCGCCACTGGGGCCATGCTCATGCACCTGTAGTGCAAAGCTCTGTTCAGTTCGACGGCTCTCCGCCAGGAGTATAATCTGACTCATGTTCGATAAACATGTTGTAATCATAGGAGACCCAACACGTACCGCTATGTCTTTTTGTGTGAAGCGGTTACAGGTGGCCTAATTTGATCTTTGCTTTGGAGCCACGTAGCTGTTTGCTGATCTCCAGTACATGTTTTACCACCAAAAAGCTATACAGGACCTAATAAACGCTAAGAAGAACATTTTAGTAAGAGTGAAGAATAACTACAGTGATTTGATTGAAAGAGGCTCAAATCTTCTGTGGTAAAACAATTTGAACCAAAAAATAACAACTAGCTTTCCCTAAATCTGTCCCAAACACAGGGCTGGGAAGAGGCTATCCTGGTCTTTTGCACCTAGGTCAAATAATCCATGTAGATCCACCCACTCCCCTCCCAATGTAAAATTCTACCCACTCCAATACCTATTTGCTATACCGTCTTTCCTGCCTGGTATGAAGTGGAGCCCTAGAACTTTGGAATAGCAAACACTGAAAAACTGATATGGGGCAGAACAGAAGCAACAGAGAACTAAAGACAGAAAAGTGGGGGGCCCCCCCCCCCATCTGTAACTAAACTGGGGGAAAGAAAACCTTAACCAAGACCAGGTCTGATCTGCTAGAAAACAGAGTGATGTTATAGCTCCACAAGACACAAACTTTCAGCTAACACTTACCTACTTAGTACAGCCACCAAATGATGTGATTGCTTTATCGAGGGATGTGATGAAATCTCAAAAGACTTTTTCCAACTAATTAAACTGCAGGTGCTGATAGCATGGTCAGCTGAAGTACAGAGAGGAATTTGAGGCAGTTGGGTAGCAATATCTAGCTGATCCAGTCTAGTAATGTCATGTCAAGGGAGGTTCCGTGAGCCACTAAATCTGGAGACTCCAGCCCTGACTGTCCCTTTGCCCTTAATTGACTTCACCTGCTGCCCAAGAAATGGAGACCCCATTGTGGTAGGCCCGCCTTAAGTCCTATGCTACTAATGTGCTGGGGCCGTCCAGGTGAAAGGATGTTCCTAAACTTGTTCGCGGCTTGGTCAAAAGAGGAAGTAACGTAAGGCCTACAAAACGGAAGATACCAAAGAGAGAAGAACGAAACTGGAAACTCACGCCAAAAGTCATTAAATCAAAAAAAAAAGCCAAGGCTCCTTATAACAAGCAGAGGTCTGTCTATACAAGGGTTAATCGCATAAGCAACCTACAGCACAGGTAAATTAAAGGCGTATCTAGGAAATCTAATCTACAGGCCTCAGCCTTCAGTTTGATGGGAGGTTTAAATGTGAGTGATACCTCTAACGGTACACCGCACACTGTAGCTGTTTTGGACTTCTTCCAGCCCCCTCACATTAGGCGGGTAGCTCGACACGCTTCCCCTGTCCAGTGAAGGTTGGATCTTTCTGTCACTCATTGCAGTGTGTCTCTCAGTGGTGTGGTGCGCTCGCAAATCAGGCTGCTGCTGGACTGTGCTCTATGCAGACTTAGTAAAATGGTTACTTGACACAAAGGTAGGCAGGCAAAGATCGAAATGGTCCGGATGTCCTTGCATCTGTAAACACGCCTTCTAGAGGGCAATCATCCACGTGAATCTCCCGGTAGAGGGTACTAGTTCTGCCAATCCTAGAAACTTACTCCCTAGGTCTGTGATTACGTGGATACCTGTCTCAAAGATCCATCACAGCTTTTGTGATTACTAGGTGTCTGTTAATGTATACCTTACACTACTGATATAATCTACCTGCCACATGCACACTAGTGTGAATAATTGGTGCAGACAGACTAGGATGGTCTATAAACCACATTGTCAAACTGGTGGATATATTGGGAATGGCCAGCGAGCATGTCATCTTCTGAGTTTTCTTTTATTTCCACATGCCTTATAGAAAAAATAACATATGAACTTGCCTACATTGGGGGGGGGGGGGGGGGGGGGCCAAATTATCGCACACTAGACTGCTTCTTTTCACAACTCCAAATCAGCACATGATGTACAACTTGTCTATTTAAGTTTGAGCGACTGTGGTGCTCTCAAATAAGAGTATTGTTCAACACGGTTGTTATCTGTGCGCGTACGAGTGATTTGGCGAGTTAGTGTGCGCGCATGAGTGGCCCCAAATGAATAGGAGGGGCGGCAGCCAGCCAGGCCCCATTTGATAAGCATTACTGCGATTGTTATTGTTAAGCATTGTAATTCGCGCGAAATTACGCGGTATGATCATCTACTACCCTAAGATGCTGGTTGCACAGAGGAAAATGTAAAAATTTAAACAAAGAACCCAAAAGGTTAATTGTGATATGTGAAGTTAATGGTGAAATGACAATTATTCAGGGATAACTATGGTCACTTGTTGGAGCACTAGCACCATAGATGTACCAAGTAAACAAAGACTGACACAGCTTCATCTAATTTGAAAGATGAGTATGTTTTTTCTGAGAAGTGGTTGATGGTAATGCACCAGTTAGGTAGTAACAGAACTATATTTTTGCTACTATTTACAGTTGAAACCAGAAGTTTAAAATTACAAATATATAATAAAGATCACATATGCATGTTTAATCTCACTGACATGTATTCAGAATTAAACCTTAACCTGTTTCTAGGTCAATTTAGGAAACAATATTATTTATTATTTGCCAAAATGAACTAGACATGAGAGAGAATTTTTTAAGGCATTTTTTATTAACTTTATTCAAAGTCACATAAGTTTACAAACTTTTCATTAGTATTTGGTAGCTTTGTCACCTTAAAACTGTGTGGACTGGGATCAAATTTTTTGAATTTATATTTACTCATGATTTCTTACTATAGTTGGGTAGGAACTTTTCGCACCACCTTCCTCCTGACAGAACTGGTATGCTAACTGTGCATGTTTTCTAGGTGTCTTGCACTGCACCTGCCTTTTAGCTATTGCCACTAATATTTTTTCAATTGGATATGACGATCCTGGGCTTTGTGATGGCACTCCTAAAATTTGTCTTTTGGTTATCATTAAGCCTCTTTGTAACCACTTTGGCATAGGAAATGCTTTGGGTCTATTTAACCATTTGGATGATCCACTTATTTTATGCCCAAAGCTTTAGACTTTATGGATGATTCTTGAGAATGTTGCTTCAGTACATTTACCAGTATTCCTCATGATGACATCTATTTTGTTGAAACGTACCCATTACTCCTGCAGCAACTGCAACCCCCATAAAGTGATGACTGCAATCCCCATGTTTCACAGTGGGAAGGGGTTACTTAGGCTTCCAGCCTCTCACTGTTTTTCCTCCAAATTAACCTAGTGGTCATTATGGCCAAAACCAAGTTCAATTTTTAGTTTGTTCTCTAGACGACAATCAGGCACATGTCTCAAAAACTTGTTCTGCTTGTTTCTTGTGTGATTTGAAAACATGAATCTGACTTATGGCTATTTTTATACTGTTTCTTTTGGGTAATGGATTTCTTCCTCGCCAGTGGCCTTTCGCTCATTGTTTGATACAGTTAATCGTTTCAACTGTGGATAATGACACAATTCTTACTCTGCTTTCCTCTAGCATCTTCACAAGAGGAAATGAACTTATATTTTGTTTTGCACATCCAAAAAATCTTGTTGAAACAAAATGAGCATAGTAATGCTCAAATGGCCTTACCATAGGTGAGCAGTAATCTTCTAACACTAAATCCCATTATAGCAGCACACTATTCAAAACTTAAAAACCTATCAAAAGGCACATTAGAAATTTGGTTGGTTCTTAGTTAAAACATTTTTTCAAAACTGCTTAAGCCCACCTCCCATCAACAAGGGGACCTCAAATACAGGTGGGAACCTACACTAACGGTACCTCTCTTTAGGGCCTGTTCAGACCACCACACTTCAGTTCCAGCTACAAGGTACTCTGCATTGTTTTAAAAACCTGTGAAGGTGGGTGGAGTGCGAAAAACCAACGAGGAGGCAGCTACTCCACCATAAGGACAGACTAGAAAATAATATTTGGTTTTGCACATCCCAAAAACGGGTAAGGTTTATTCTGATTTCATGTCAGACAGTGAGAAAAACATGAATATGTGTCTTTTTATATAGTGTATGTAAACTTCTGGTTTCAACTGTATATACAGCTGATTTTTATAGGAAAAGCTGCCGTTATCCACACATGAACCTACATGATATATATAGTATTGCATGACAGCCATTGAGACGAATGATAATGGGGGTCTCGTGAACCTCTCTCTATGGTGTCCATGTGCCCTTATGCAGCATAAGGTCAGGGGCTGTCCTCTTGAGACAACACTTGAGGCAGAGCATAGCTAAAGTTTTAAAGCACAGCTTCCCATAGACATAAGATCTTATCCTTAATTCTGCTGGTGGGAACTGACGATAATTGTGTGTTTATGGTGACTGCATAATTGTCCCTCAACAATTATCACTGCCATATGGACAGACAGCCGCATCTAGAGCCGCTTATCTCCTTTAATACCTCCAGGACGTCCCTCTCTGTGGCCAGCTGATGATTGTTTTTTATGCTTCTTGTAGGCCTGCAGCTTCTATTGATTGTAAAGTGCTGCTGCGTGTGTCAGAGCTGTAGATCGGCTTTCCTTTATTATGACCGGCTGTCCAGAATGATTTAAAGGGGTTGTCCATATAAAAAAATACAGAGCATTGTATAAGTTTAGTTTGTTGCCCAGATCAGTGTGTGTAGGTACCCAATACTCAGAGGAGAGGCTCGCACTCCATTCATTTACAATGGAATGCAAGCCTCTTCAGCATATCGGGACGAGAACCCGGTAGTGAAGAAAAGCGGATCACTGCGAGCTCCAGAGCTGCAATGAACAGCTAGGTAAGAAACAAGTTCTTTGTCCAAATAGAATACACTGGGAAACCGAAAAAAAAAATTCGAAGTGGGGTGAAATGTGACAAAAAACTTACTTGTGCCATCTTTTTGGGGGTTTTGTTTCATGGCGTTCAATCTTCAGTATAAATGATGTGTTATATGTATTCTGTCGGTTGATACACTTCTAGCAATACCAAATACATAGGGTTTTAGTTCTGTTAAAAAATACAAAAATTATCTATTTCTTAAATTTGCACTGCAGCGCCATTTACTGTAAGGGCATGTCCCCACGGCAAGGGTTTTCGGACGGTTTTTCAGCCGGTTTGCGGTTTTTCAGACCGCCTGAAAAACCGGACGAAAACGAGCACAATGGTTTTGCCGTCGGACGGTTTTGCCGCCGGCGGACCGGCGACAAAACATTGTAGAAGCACAATCTTCCGTCCGGTTTCCCGACGGAAGATGTGCTTCTCAATGGGAGGGGGAGGGCTGTTCCCGCTCATCGCGGAGAAAAGCTGTCCCCCCCCCGCCGCCGGGGGGACGGGCGCAAAACAGGACAAATACCGGCCGGCACCCCGGCCGGTCTTTGTCCTGTGCCGTGTAAACGCGCCCTAACTAATAATTTTTTTGTTCTTCCATCTTTGGAGCTGAGGGCATTTTTGCGGGCTGAAGTATAGTTTTCATAGGTACCATTTTGGAAAACATGCGATTTTTTGATCACTTTTATTCCAATTTTTATGGGATTTGAAATGACAAAAAAAAGCACAATTTGGTCATTTGGAATCTTTTTTCTTCTACGGTGTTCAGCATACGGGATAAATTATGTTACATTTTTATAGATCAGATTTTAATGGACGTGGCGATACCAATGTTGTATAACTTTATTTTTTTATTTCAAAAATGGCAAAAACTGGGTATTTTGAACTTTAAATATTTTTCATTATGTTTTATACTTTTAAATTGTCTTTATTTTGTTTGTTTTTTTACAGTAACATAAAGTCTCCTTAGGGTACTTGACCACTAGGGGGCACAACTGTCTGTACATCCTTCTGCATTGTATAAACAATGCAGACGGGTGTACAAAGATAGCAGTTCTATTAAAGGGGTTGTCTCACTATAAGGATTACTTTTTATGTTCTTGCAAAAACAAGTCACTTTGACCATTAACAGTGTCCTACCTATTCCTAGATATCCCTTCTTGTATGGGCTGCATCAGCTCCTCAGGTCACTATAGCTACAGACCTATTTGATCTTTCATGATAGGCTGCAGGCACTGGTTGCTATAGCTACAGACCTGGCTACTACTGCAGCCTAGTAGAAGCCAGTAAACACACCCCTAAATTCAAAATAAAACCAAGAAAACTGGACTGAGGTAAGATGAATCGATGTAGTGAGACAACCCCTTTAATTCCTTCCTAGGGCAGGAATTAATAGAAAGGAAAACATGGCGGCTATGGAAGCCTTCATAACGGATGTTCACGGATAGGCACCCTGTGATCTCTCCACAGGGATGCCAATGAGAGTGAGGAACGGTGCATTGCACTCATACTCTGCCATCCTCTCTCTAGCAGGTCTGCTTCTGTCTTGATCTCTTTAGTTCTTCTGTTCTTTTCCTAGTATCGGAGGGAAGGAGGATTGGACTCTGCACTCTGGGCCTTAACCGGCATAGGGTTGCACTACTTATTTTTGAACTTGAACGATTCTCTCTAGTACAAATTCAGCTACAGGACCTTTTATAGCCACATCCTTATTATCTAGACAACCACCTTTGCTTCATGTTTGCTCAATACATTAAAGAGAACCTGTCACCTAGTTTATGCCCCCCTTGCTGAGGGCAGCACAAGCTAGTGTCAGACATGCTGCTTCCAGCGCTGTGTCCCTTATTCTGTAAGATGCTGTAGTTTTTGAGCATTTAGTGCTCATATCTGCAGTTTTCAGCCAGAAAAGAGTCATATAAAGAGTCCTTTTTTTTTACATACCCGCCCACCTGAGGCTAGCCCCGCCCACCTCAACTGATAAACATATTACTTTGAATAGGTAGAAACATGTGAATAACTGTCAGTGGGCGGGGTTAGCTTTTGGTGGGTGGGGCTAACATCTGCTCATGAATAAGATGAGGGGTAAATGCTCTAAAACTACAGCATCTTACAGAATAAGGAACACAGCGCTGGAAACAGCAGGTCTGTCACTAGGTTGTGCTGCCCTCAGCAAGGGGATCATAATCTATGTGGCAGCTTTCATTCATTTCATCCTGTCTCTTTGGGTATGTTCGCACGATGTAATGCGGTGCGTACAGTACATGCCGCAGTACATCGTGTGCTCGCACAGATCAGCGCGTACTCCTGAGGTGCGGGGGGGTGGGGGGGATGGGACATTGACATTCATTACTCACGGCGCCTATTCGCTGTGGATAATTGATGTCACTTATCTCCCCGCTCGTACAATACGATCGTATTGTAAAGCGGGGAGATGAGGCGTAATCCATAGCTCTCTATGAGAACTATGGATTAGCGTAATTGCGGCGCGCATCTCGTCCGAATTAAAGCGCAAATATGCGGCAAAATGCACACCGCAATTATGCCGTTTGAACATACCTTCCTTAAATCATTTCCCGTGGGTGATTTTGCATTCAGCTAGTTTTTCTAAGGCCTGCTAAAATTTCTCTGCCATGGGGGCAGGAAAAATGTTCAAAATAAATTCCAGGAAAAAATTTTCCCGAGTAAAGTAAATGAAAGGTTTTTAGCCCCCTTTTTTTGGGGTTTGGGTCAGATAAAATTTAAGCCTCTCAAGCTGGTGGGGGTTTTTTTGTGCCAACCAGGGGTGGGGGATGAAAAGTTTACCCCTAACAATAAAACCCAAAGAACAAAAGGGGGGATCAGGGGCTGAGCAAAGGGCGGTTTAAACCAGAGGTAACCTGGGGTGCCCCTCCCGAGCTGATAAAATCACTTTTTATTTTCCCCAACAAAGAAAAATAAAGCAAAAATATTTTTTTAAAAAAACTTTTTTTTATTGTCCCCCTACAGGGGAAAGTAATATTTTTTTAAATTTAGACAAAACCCTTTAACAATTTACATGGTGGGGTTTCATCATTAAATTAAAATTCCCACTTTCATTGTAATCCCAAAATTTCCCAATTTTTGGCAGGGACCTTAAAACCAAAACTATTTATGTCACTCCCGTACACAAGGGCAACCCGCCACAAAATTTTGCATTTGGGGCTCAGAAAAACCCATTGCTCTTATGGAGCACATCTGGGATTCCCCCAAAATAACGTGTTCTGTTAAAATGAAAACCCGGCATAAAGTCTACACCAAAAACCTTTTTTTGCTAAAAACTGCCAAATGGTGTTTTCTAATTTCTACTGCCCCGGGTTTTCCCCCAAGGGTTTTCTTTCCCCCTTTTTTGAGGGCCACACCCCCAAAATTTTTAGACCACGCCTCTTTTTAAAGGCCCTTCCTCAAACAACAAATAATCCTCATTTTAAAAAAAATTATGTTTTTATGTACTGATATTCTAAGAGCCAGAATGTTTTACTTTTTGTTGATGGAGGAGCGTGAGAGCTTTTTATATGTAGCATAAATAAAAATTTTCCCTTGGGGAAAATTAAAAATTTTTTCATCCCTTCTTTTTTTATGATGTTTTAATGTTCCCAAAAGAAATTAAAAAAGTTATTTTATAGATTAGAGCGTTAGGAACACAGCAATACCCCCAAAATTTTATTTTTTTGTTGAAAAAAGGGTTTTTGTGTTTTTTTTAAAAAATTTTTTTAAAATTTAAAGTTACTAGTTTGTTTAAAGGGTGAAAAAATACAAGACTTTCCCTTCCCGTTTATTCACATAGAATGCCCTTTTTAAAATTTTTAAATTAAATGTACTTACTTTAAATTTAAAAAGCCCACATCAAGGGATTTTTTTTCCAAAAACCCCCCTTTTTTCAAATGTCTTTCCCAAAAAAATCAAAACGGGGGCCCGCACACAGCAATTGCTGAATAATTTTCTTTAAATTTATCATTTAAAAGGGATGGGGAAAAACTTCAAACAAAAAATGCCAACATACTCCCCACCCTCACCTTACTAAAAATGAGCAAGTTTTCTTAAAAAGCCGAAATTATTATAGACCTTAATTTTGCTTCACCCCTCAGCAAAAAACCCGAGGGCCCAAAAATTCGATGGTTAATGAGGGGAAGGCTCCCTGCCGGGCCCCCCAGCTGGGGACGTTTCGGGAACTCCCGTTTTTCCTTTTTTCAAGGAACCCTCGCAGCATTGGGTTTCTTGAAGTTTCATACACCCTGCCATTTATGATTTAAAAATAAAAAAATTGCGGGGTGCAAACCCTTTGATTGTTTGGAAAATCCATCCATTTTAAACCCCATTTTGCAAAAGTGTTTATCCCGAGGAAAGGAAAAAACCCCAATTTAGGTAAAGCCCCAAATTTTCCCCCCCAATTTTTGGGGAAAAAAAAATTTCCCCCCCGGGCTCCAATTGGCAATTTGGGGGGAAAAAACCCTGGAAACAATGAAACTCTCTCCCAAAACCCCGGTCACTATAACCCTTTTTTTATGAAAAACTCCCCTAAAAATTTCAACCCCCGGGCCATTCTTTAAAATCTGTTTTGTGAAGGGCACCATGACAAGTTCCTCTG